>ML136649.1:362606-622410 GCA_003999625.1 Oryzias javanicus
TTTCATCCTTTCATCATCTTTTCATCGTCTTCATCTCTTTCTCTCTATTCATCCCCTTCATCTCTTCTCTTATCATCTCTTCATCCTTTCATCCGTTCATCTTACATCTCTTCATCCTTCATCTCTCATCTCTCATCCTTTCATCTCTTCATCCCTTCATCTCTTCATCTCTTCATCTCTACTCCTTCATCCCTTCATCTCTTCATCTCACATCTCATCCCTTCATCTCTTCATCTCTTCATCCTTCATCTCTCATCTCTTCATTTCATCTCTTCATCTCTTCATCTCTTCATCTCTTCATCTCTTCATCTCTACATCTCTTCACCCTTCATCTCTTCATCTCTCTCATTCCCTTCATCCTTCATCTCTTCATCTCTTCATCTCTACATCTCTTCATCCATCTTTCATACTCTTCATCTCTTCATTCCTTCATCTCTTTCATTCTCTTCATCTCTTCATCCTTCATCTCTTCATCTCTTTCTTCCTTTCATCCCTTCATCTCTTCATCTCTTCATCCTTCTTCATCTCTCTTTCTCTCTTCATCCTTCATCTCTTCATCTCTACATCTCTTCATCCCTTCATCTCTTCATCCCTTCATCTCTTCATCTCTTCATCCCTTCATCTCTTCATCCCTTCATCTCTTTCATCTCCATCCCTTCATCTCTTCATCTCTTCATCCCTTCATCTCTCATCCTTCATCTTTCATCTCCTTTCATCTGTTCATTCTTATCCTTTCATCTCTTCATCTCTTCATCTCTACATCTCTTCATCCCTTCATCTCTTCATCTCTTCATCTCTTCATCCCTTCATCTCTTCATCCCTTCATCTCTTCATCCCTTCATCCTTTCATCTCTTCATCCTTTCATCTGTTCATCTCTTTATCCTTTCATCTCTTCATCTCTACATCCCTTCATCTCTTCATCCCTTTTCTCACATCCTTTCTTCAAATCCCTTTCATCATCTCTTCATCCTTTCAGCTGTTCATCTCTTTATCCTTTCATCTCTTCATCTCTACATCTCTTCATCTCTTCATCCCTTCATCTCTTCATCCTTTCATCCCTTCATCTCTTCATCTCTACATCTCTTCATCCCTTCATCTCTTCATCCCTTCAATCTTTCATCTCTTCATCTCTTCATCTCTACATCTCTTCATCCTTTCATCTCTTCATCTCTACATCTCTTCATCCCTTCATCTCTTCATCTCTTCATCCTTTCATCTCTTCATCCCTTCATCTCTTCATCTCTTCATCTCTTCATCTCTTCATCCTTTCATCTCTTCATCTCTTCATCCCTTCATCTCTTCATCTCTTCATCTCTTCATCTCTTCATCTCTTCATCCCTTCATCCTTTCATCTCTTCATCTCTTCATCTCTACATCTCTTCATCCCTTCATCTCTTCATCTCTTCATCCTTCATCTCTTCATCTCTTCATCTCTTCATCCCTTCATCTCTTCATCTCTTCATCCTTTCATCCCTTCATCTCTTCATCCCTTCATCTCTTCATCTCTTCATCCCTTCATCTCTTCATCCCTTCATCTCTTCATCCCTTCATCCCTTCATCTCTTCATCCTTTCATCTCTTCATCCTTTCATCTGTTCATCTCTTTATCCTTTCATCTCTTCATCTCTACATCCTTTCATTTCTACATCCTTTCATCTCTTCATCATTTCATCCCTTCATCTCTTCATCCCTTCATCTCTTCATCCCTTCATCTCTTTATCCCTTCATCCCTTCATCTCTTCATCTCTTCCTCCCTTCATCTCTTCATCCCTTCATCTCTTCATCCCTTCATCTCTTTATCTCTTCATCCTTTCATCCCTTCATCTCTTCATCCCTTCATCTCTTTATCTCTTCATCCTTTCATCTCTTCATCTCTTCACCCCTTCATCCCTCCACCACACAGGAGTTCTGTTCCAGTTCAATGACCTTCTTCTGAAACAAGTCCAGATTTCCTCTGGAACTTTCTTCTTCTTCTTCTTCTACATTTTTATCAGAGGTTGCACAGCTCTGGATGCTCCTCCCCCTTTAGTTGTTAGCTCGTGGTCGCTCAGCAGCCTCGGGGTCAGTCTGCCCGCCGTCCCGCGTCTCAATGCCTCCTTCATCTTTGCAAGGACGTTCATGGCTGGAGGAGGTCACTGCGCCTCCTCAGACGGTCATCGGCCCGTACCCACGGTCTGAGTCACGGCGAGAGGAGATGACTTCTGACGGGAAAGCAGCTGCAGCTGGACCTCAGAGCGCTGTCAGGAAGATGGGAGGAGCGTGAGGAGAGGGGTTTCTGTCAGGGACGGAAACATGATGAGAGCAGGAGGAGCAGGAGGAGGAGCAGGAGGAGGAGCCTGAGGAGAGGGCTTTCTGTCAGGGACGAAACATGATGAGAGCAGGAGGAGCAGGAGGAGGAGGAGCAGGAGGAGGAGGAGGAGGAGGAGGAGCAGGAGGAGCAGGAGGAGGAGGAGGAGCAGGAGGAGCCTGAGGAGAGGGCTTTCTGTCAGGGACGGAAACATGATGAGAGCAGGAGGAGCAGGAGGAGGAGCAGGAGGAGGAGCCTGAGGAAGGGCTTTCTGTCAGGGACGGAAACATGATGAGAGCAGGAGGAGCAGGAGGAGAGGAGCAGGAGGAGGAGCAGGAGGAGGAGGAGGAGGAGCAGGAGGAGGAGCCTGAGGAGAGGGCTTTCTGTCAGGGACGGAAACATGATGAGAGCAGGAGGAGCAGGAGCAGGAGGAGCAGGAGGAGGAGCAGGAGGAGGAGCCTGAAGAGATGGATTTCTTAAAGACCAGAAACAATGAGAATGCGTAGAAAAGAGATCATGAAATGATCCGAGATGATCTCTGAAGATTTTGATTGGTTCAGAATAAAAACCCACTTTGGATCAGATGAACATGCTAACATGGTTAGCATGTAGCGCTATAGTAATGTGTTTATGGATGTGTATCTATGTGTGCTCTGTAGTTTAGCTCTTCATGTATGTCTCAAATGAAAACAGATGTTTTCTTGTTGACACGCCTCTTCTCTGTGTCCTTTACATGTTTTCAACACTAATGCTACATTGAATGCGTGTTCTTGAACATGGTTTCAGCAGAATCCGTTCATCTGGACTACCTGATACTCCTGATCCAGTAGGAGTTTCTCCTTCGTTCTGGATCCTTCAATCATCTAAACGGACGCCGTCCACACGTCACGACATTCATTCAATGGTTTCCCTTTAGTGCATGTTGAATAAATGCACGTGGAGCGCTAGAAACATGTGTGGAGTTAGCGTGAGATATTTGAACACGGACACATGAAACACATGCTTGTCTTCTCATTTGTAGTGGTCACATGATCACCTGTTTCTGTTAGGGTGTTTACAGATGCACCAAAACAACAACAACAGCAGCAAAATGGTTGTTTTATTCCTCTGAGCCCCTCCCCCGTCTCCATGACAACAGAGACCAGCTCTGACCTCTGTGACCCTGACCGAGTGGATTTAGAGAAAGGATGTGGTGAGATCTGAGCCTGTTGACAGATGAGGCCGCCAGCAGCAGGAGGAGGCTGTCACCCCCCCCCCACAGACCCCCCCACAGACACACCCCCCCCCCCCATCTGCAGATGAATCTCTGCAGAGAAACCAGGAGAACCTCTGCACAGGATGTAAACAAGCGTCGCCGTGGTTACCACAGCTGATGCTCGTGGTCCATCTCCTCCAATCACACCCTGGAGTGCATGAGTCATGCATGTCACCTCCCTGTTCCTCCTCATTTCCAGAACTCCTCCAGTGTCAGATCTTCTAATCATTACGTTTTTTATTGGTTCATATCTACAGTCTTCTTCATGAGAGCATCAGACCCTCCATCACTGAATACTCTAACCACATTCATGCTACAGGTGTAAGCTCCTCCCCTTTAACTGCCTTTGTTTTCATTATTCTCATCTGGAACAGGTCTTCTACGCTCTTCCTCCATGTTTGTTTGTTTGTTTGTTTGTTTGTTTGTGTCTTCAGGTGGATTTAAATTAAAACAGATTCAGAAAGATCCTAAACCTGACGTAAACAATACAACTTTATTGATCTAACATGAGTGGTTGTTAGTCTCTCTCCCAGTATGTATACAGACATCACCCACTGTAGCATGGATAGGCTCCAGCAACATTGAAAATTGGATGGATGTTGGATGGAGGATGGTTTGGATGATGATGATGGATGGATGAATGGCGTATACTTGTATAGTGCTTTCTACCCTCCCTCCTCATTCACACACTGGTGGTGGCTCCGCTGCTGAACACTGGCGCCAACCTCCCATCAGGGGCGGCCGTGGTCCAGTGGTAGGGTTCAGTGTCTTGCCCAAGGACACTTCGACACATGGGCGGGCGGGGAATCGAACCCACTATCTCCCGATCATGAGACCACTGCACCACGGCCGCCTAACAAGGATGATATGGATGATGATGATGGATGATGATGATAATGATGGAGAACCTGTCTGAGATCTCCCTAACATCAGATCCAGACTGAGGTCTCCACTCCAGAACTGATGCAGGACAGGATCACACAGATTCTGGTGTTTCCCGTTTGGGTTCCGTTTATTCCCAGAGCTCCTCCCACTCACCAGAGACTGCCCCAGGACAACTCACCACAGGAAACATCAAACAAAAGCTCTGACAATAATTCTACCCTGAATGATGTCAAACATCAGAGTATTGGATCCGTTTTAGTTCCAGAACTTGGTTCTCTTCACCGTTTGACACCAGCCTCTGTTAGCGTGGACACGGGTCCAGCCTGTGACTCCAGCCGTGTCCCGTCTCCGTTCAGGTGGAACCCTCGCCGCCACCTTCATCCCACAGGACCATGGGTTCTGTGTGGACCTGAACCCATAGCAGCGCCGCAGCTGCAGACCACCAGCACGGCGGCGGCGGCGGCCTCCAACGACGAGGGCGGGGCTGATTAGCATGATTTCTGTGGGGCAGAGCGCTCCCCAGATGCTGAGCTGATTAAAGAGTCATGTCGCCCTACAACTGCAGGGCAGAGAAGATGTCAACAATGGCAGGGACCAGGAGAAGATGGGGGATTTAGAATGATACGACCAGGGGCAAGAAGTTAGTGGAACACAAGTGTGATGGCAGCGCTGCTGCCTCGTTCCTTAATTACCCCAACCGAATCCTAATGAATGTGCATACAGATGAGCTGCTTCACTCTGCAGACCCTGAAGAGCTCTTCTCAATCCTCCAACATGCTCTGACTTCCTACCAGCTCAGAGGAAACAGACAATTCCACCTTAAATGTGGGAATGTTTGTGTCTCCGCCCCTCACATATAAAACTATCCTGGAGAAACAAGGATCATCAGGTGTCTGCAGACCCTGAAGAGCTCTTCTCAATCCTCCAACATGCTCCCACTTCCTACCAGCTCAGAGGAAACAAACAATTCCACCTTAAATGTGGGAATGTTTGTGTCTCCGCCCCTCACATATAAAACTATCCTGGATCATGTGACCCACTGAGATGCTGTGATTGACATCTCTCATTGTCGTGATCGTGGATTGAGGACAATCTTCCTAGAAGTGATGAAGATGAGGATGCATAAAGAGCAGACAGTCGTCAGCGTACAGGGAGACACACTGAACACAGTAACCACCATAACAGAGTCATGTAGGATAAATGTTCATACAAATACTGGATCTACTCTAATAACAGTCTGTGTGTGAAGTCTAATAATGAATTCATTGGTTAAAGAACACCCGTCCCGCGGGGGTCGGTGTCCGTTACACCACAGACCACACACGGTAACTCGACACCGTCCTTTGATCTTTACATCTGTAACCGGAGCTGCTGTCATGTGACGGGATAGACGTAGATGTATAAAAACAAGACAGAGAAATAAAGGGATCTGTGTCATTCTGTTGACTGGTGATGGTTTAAAGGTTTTAGTACTCGAACGCTGGGATGTAAAACAGTGACATGGATTTTTACTACAGTGAGTTGTAGAGTTGTGTATTGTGTTATCAATGTGTTGTAGGGTTGTGTATTGTTTTATCAGTGAGTTGTAGGGTTGTGTATTGTGTTATCAATGTGTTGTAGGGTTGTGTATTGTGTTATCAATGTGTTGTAGGGTTGTGTATTGTGTTATCAATGTGTTGTAGGGTTGTGTATTGTTTTATCAGTGTGTTGTAGAGTTGTGTATTGTGTTATCAGTGTGTTGTAGAGTTGTGTATTGTGTTATCAATGTGTTGTAGGGTTGTGTATTGTGTTATCAGTGTGTTGTAGAGTTGTGTATTGTGTTATCAGTGTGTTGTAGAGTTGTGTATTGTGTTATCAATGTGTTGTAGGGTTGTGTATTGTTTTATCAGTGTGTTGTAGGGTTGTGTATTGTGTTATCAGTGTGTTGTAGAGTTGTGTATTGTGTTATCAGTGTGTTGTAGGGTTGTGTATTGTTTTATCAGTGTGTTGTAGAGTTGTGTATTGTGTTATCAATGTGTTGTAGGGTTGTGTATTGTGTTATCAGTGTGTTGTAGAGTTGTGTATTGTGTTATCAGTGTGTTGTAGGGTTGTGTATTGTTTTATCAGTGTGTTATAGGGTTATGTATTGTTTTATCAGTGTGTTGTAGAGTTGTGTATTGTTTTATCAGTGTGTTGTAGGGTTGTGTATTGTGTTATCAGTGAGTTGTAGGGTTGTGTATTGTTTTATCAGTGTGTTGTAGGGTTGTGTATTGTGTTATCAGTGTGTTGTAGGGTTGTGTATTGTTTTATCAGTGTGTTGTAGGGTTGTGTATTGTGTTATCAGTGAGTTGTAGGGTTGTGTATTGTTTTATCAGTGTGTTGTAGGGTTGTGTATTGTGTTATCAGTGTGTTGTAGGGTTGTGTATTGTTTTATCAGTGTGTTGTAGGGTTGTGTATTGTGTTATCAGTATGTTGTAGAGTTCTGTATTGTTTTATCAGTGTGTTGTAGGGTTGTGTATTGTGTTATCAGTGTGTTGTAGGTTGTGTATTGTTTTATCAGTGTGTTGTAGGGTTGTGTATTGTTTTATCAGTGTGTTGTAGGGTTGTGTATTGTGTTATCAGTGTGTTGTAGGGTTGTGTATTGTTTTATCAGTGTGTTGTAGGGTTGTGTATTGTGTTATCAGTATGTTGTAGAGTTCTGTATTGTTTTATCAGTGTGTTGTAGGGTTGTGTATTGTGTTATCAGTGTGTTGTAGGGTTGTGTATTGTGTTATCAGTGTGTTGTAGGGTTGTGTATTGTTTTATCAGTGTGTTGTAGGGTTGTGTATTGTGTTATCAGTATGTTGTAGAGTTGTGTATTGTTTTATCAGTGTGTTGTAGAGTTGTGTATTGTTTTATCAGTATGTTGTAGAGTTCTGTATTGTTTTATCAGTGTGTTGTAGGGTTGTGTATTGTTTTATCAGTGTGTTGTAGGGTTGTGTATTGTTTTATCAGTGTGTTGTAGGGTTGTGTATTGTTTTATCAGTATGTTGTAGAGTTCTGTATTGTTTTATCAGTGTGTTGTAGGGTTGTGTATTATTTTATCAGTGTGTTGTAGGGTTGTGTATTGTTTTATCAGTCTGTTGTAGAGTTGTGTATTGTTTTATCAGTGTGTTGTAGGGTTGTGTATTGTGTTATCAGTGTGTTGTAGGGTTGTGTATTGTTTTATCAGTGAGTTGTAGGGTTGTGTATCGTGTTATCAGTGAGTTGTAGGGTTGTGTATTGTTTTATCAGTGTGTTGTAGAGTTGTGTATTGTTTTATCAGTGTGTTGTAGAGTTGTGTATTGTTTTATCAGTGTGTTGTAGGGTTGTGTATTGTGTTATCAGTGTGTTGTAGGGTTGTGTATTGTGTTATCAGTGTGTTGTAGGGTTGTGTATTGTTTTATCAGTATGTTGTAGGGTTGTGTATTGTTTTATCAGTGTGTTGTAGGGTTGTGTATTGTGTTATCAGTGTGTTGTAGGGTTGTGTATTGTTTTATCAGTGTGTTGTAGCGTTGTGTATTGTGTTATCAGTTCAATTCAATTCAATTCAATTTTATTTATATAGCCCAATATCACAAATTCAATTTGCCTCATTGGGCTTCATGCCTGCAGTTTTTACAGATGCACAGATGGAGTCATAAAATATGCACAATAGGTAAAAACTAAACAGACTATAAAGAACAGGTCATCCCTGTCCTTAGACCCTCCCTCGCGGTAAGGAAAAACTCCTAAAAAAAACCTGAGTCAGGAAAAAAAAGAAGAAACCTTAGGGATTCCCACATGAGGGAGAGATCCCATCCCAGGACGGACAGGCGATACCAAACGGTTAAAGAAAAGTTAGCTGCTAAAACTGCATATATGAGTAGAGTTCATTCATATAGAGCTGAGTTCATTCATATAGAGCTGAGGGACGAGTGATGATTAAGTCCATAGTCCAGATGAGGCAGAACTGCAGACCACGACCAGGAGCAGGAGGGCAGACGACCCACCAGGAATCACTCCCACTCAGAGATGCAGGATGGTGACGGATGGTGACGGGGCTTCATCCAGATGGGCGGGGCTTCGTCAGGATCACCAACAAGTCTCCCGGAAACTGCAGTCTCTCCCGGTCTCCCACAGGGGAGTCGGAGAGAAGGAAAAACATGTGAATTATACTGCACCACCAACACAGGCATACAGTTAGAAGTAAATAAAAAAAGTAGAGGAGAGGAGAAGTAGATGGAAAAGAGGACAGAGCCCCAGTGCACCATACTTTTCCCAGCTTCTAACTTCTAGCAGCCTTCTATGTTATTATGTAGAGAATATACATATTTCAAGCATATATTGGAGAAGTATGTGATTATAATAATTATTTCCCCAAACTTCAGAACAGTATGGGAGCATTATGTTAATTATTCTATGATTACTGGCTAGTCTGGCAGAACGCCTGTCCAAATAGGAATGTTTTAAGGCTAGTTTTGAAGGTAGAAACTGTACCTGCCTCTCTGACATGGGCTGGGAGCTTATTCCATAGAACAGGAGCTTGATAACTGAAGGTTCTACCTCCGACTGTACTTTTAAAAATTCTAGGAACTACAAGCAGTCCTGCATTCTGTGAGCGAAGCGTTCTGATTGGCTGGTAAGGAACTATGAGATCTCTAATATAGGATGGGGCCACACCATTCAGAGCCTTATATGTTAACAGGAGGATTTTGAACTTTACTCTAAATTCAACTGGGAGCCAGTGGAGAGAAGCCAACACAGGAGTGATGTGTTCTCTTCTGCTAGTTCCTGCTAACAATCTTGCTGCTGCATTCTGGACAAGCTGAAGACCTTTTAAAGAACTTTTAGAGCATGCTATCAGTAAAGAGTTACAGTAATCCAGTCTAGACAAATGCAATGGATGAGTTTTTCAGCATCACTTTTAGATAACATATTTTTAATCTTAGCGATATTGCGTAGGTGAAAAAATGCAGTTTTACAAGCTTGAGATATGTGAGCATTAAATGATAAATCCTGGTCAAATAAGACCCCTAAGTTTCTGACTGAAGAATTGGGAGCAATATTTACACCATCCAAGGAGACTATCTTATCTGAGAGAGCATCTCTCAGGTGTTTAGGACCCAGTATCATGACCTCAGTTTTCTCTGGGTTCAGAAGGAGGTAATTAATTGTCATCCAGGACTTAATGTCTCTGATGCAGGAATTCAGTTTTTCTAGGTGGTCATTCTGATCTGGTTTAATGGATAAATACAGCTGTGTATCATCTGCATAACAGTGGAAATTAATGCTGTGTTTCCTGATTATGTCTCCTAAGGGCAGCATGTAAAGCATGAATAGGATGGGCCCTAAAACTGAGCCCTGTGGGACTCCGTAGCTAACTCGAGTACAATGAGAGGACTGTCCATTTACGTGAACAAACTGGTGTCTATCAGATAGATAGGATTCAAACCACTGGAGGGCAGATCCTTTGATCCCTATGTTATGCTCTAATCTCTGGAGTAAGATGCTGTGGTCGATGGTATCAAAGGCTGCGCTGAGGTCTAACAGGACCAGAACAGAGATTAGTCCCTTTTCTGAAGCTAATAGCAAATCATTGGTAACTCTGACCAGTGCAGTTTCAGTGCTATGGTGAGGTCTGAAACCCGACTGAAAATCCTCAAAGTGATTGTTGTCCTGTAGGTGGCACTGCAGCTGCTTTACCACAACTCTTTCTAGGATTTTAGAAATGAATGGGAGATTAGATATTGGTCTATAGTTGGCCAGAATGTCAGGATCCAGGCTGGGCTTTTTCAAAAGAGGTTTAACAACAGCACATTTAAAAGACTGAGGCACATAACCAGTTTCCAGGGAGGCATTTATTATGGTTAGAATAGATTCACTGATTAGGGGAAGATTTCTTTAAAAAGTTTAGTGGGGATTGGGTCTAGGAGACAAGTGGAAGTTTTAGAAGATGTAATAACTGATGCTATTTCTGCTTGGTCTACAGCAGTAAAGCAATCTAATGTTACAGACATTTCTATGGATGTTTTCCTTTCTACCATTTTAATTTGCTCAGGGGTAATGGTAGGAATAACCTTGTTCAATTTGCATCTGATATTTGAGATTTTATCATCAAAGAATGTAACAAAGTCTTCAGAGCTGAGGGCAGCAGGAATATGTGGTTCAACCGAGCTGTGGCTGCTGGTCAGCCTGGCTATAGTACTAAAGAGAAATCGTGGATTATTTGCATTTTCTGCTATTAAAGATGAGTAATATTGAGTTCTCGCTTTACGCAGGGATTTTTTATAGCTTAAGAGGCTGCATTTCCAAGCATTCAGAGAGTGCTCTGAGCCAGAACGGCGCCATTTTCTTTTTAATCTATCAGTGTGTTGTAGAGTTGTGTATTGTTTTATCAGTGTGTTGTAGAGTTGTGTATTGTGTTATCAGTGAGTTGTAGGGTTGTGTATTGTTTTATCAGTGTGTTGTAGGGTTGTGTATTGTGTTATCAGTGTGTTGTAGGGTTGTGTATTGTGTTATCAGTGTGTTGTAGGGTTGTGTATTGTGTTATATATGTGTTGTAGAGTTGTGTATTGTTTTATCAGTGAGTTGTAGAGTTGTGTATTGTGTCATCAGTGTGTTGTAGAGTTATGTATTGTGTTATCAGTGAGTTGTAGAGTTGTGTATTGTGTTATCAGTGTGTTGTAGGGTTGTGTATTGTTTTATCAGTGTGTTGTAGAGTTATGTATTGTGTTATCAGTGAGTTGTAGAGTTGTGTATTGTGTTATCAGTGTGTTGTAGGGTTGTGTATTGTGTTATCAATGTGTTGTAGAGTTGTGTATTGTGTTATCAGTGTGTTGTAGGGTTGTGTATTGTGTTATCAGTGAGTTGTAGAGTTGTGTATTGTGTAATCAATGTGTTGTAGCATATGCAACATTAGCAGTGATTGTTGGTGTTGTGTGTGCAGTTCATTTACTGTTTGTTGTGCTAGCTCTGTTAGCAGTGTTAGCATGTGCTATGCTAGCACATGTTTGTTGTTAGCAGAGTGTGTAGTATCGGTCTTTGCGTTCACTCAGTCTAGTGTTCATAGATCTAGTCAGTTGGAGGCGGGGTTCTCCGGTTTGAAGGTGAAGATTCTAACGTGGTTCTGGTCCGTGCTGAGCAGAACCCTCAGCACCAGCTGGAGGAGAGTCTCTTTCCCTCCATGACGTGTTCTTGATGTCTCGTTTACCCGAGTCCTTCATCGCCGTGACTCGTCTCTTCAGCGAGTTCTCTTCATCCAGTGACTCGTCACTTCAGCGAGTTCTCTTCATCCAGTGACTCGTCACTTCAGCGAGTTCTCTTCATCCAGTGACTCGTCTCTTCAGCGCGTTCTCTTCATCGCCGTGACTCGTCTCTTCATCGAGTCCTCTTCATCCAGTGACTTCATTCAAGCGCTCGCCAACAGAAAGAGATGACATTGGAGAACAGCTCCTCGTCCTCCCACACAATGGTTACCACGGCAACTTCAATTCATCCAGCCTGTCGGGACGGGCCGCCTTCAGCATCGTTGGGAGCGGCTAGCTGGTTCTGCGGGTCTTTGGCAGCAGGCGGAACCTGTTGCTCGAGGGGGGGGGCGATCGATTACCCCGCCGTTTTCACGGTTTAGCACTCCGGCGAGCGTGACTTGGCAGCGCGGCCGCGCTGATGGAACGCAGCCCGCCAGCCCGGCCGTTAGAGCCCCACCAACGAGGTGTCATCCCGCCATCCAGCAGCCAATCGAATGTGCTGTCACACATATTGATCGTTTATGATATACAAGCCTGAACGCTCCTGGCTGCTGAGGCGTCACTATGACGACGGAAGATGGGCGGAGCTTCTGACCAGCAGCTTTTGGACTGAACCTTTGCAGCCGTGGAGGAACTGGGAGTTTTTTTAAGGTGGAAACTCCAGTTTAGAACCGTTTGATTGCTGAAGACAATGTTTGTCTGTTGATGCTGGAATTTGATTTCTCAAGTCTAGGTTTGATTGCTGACATTTGTGTTTGATTACTTTAATGTCTTCCTTTAAATAACCATATCCGACTTTGATTTCCGTGGTTTAAGTTTGATTGCTGAAGTTGGAGTTTGATTGCTATATTGTTTTCTTTTAAATAACAATATTTGAGTTTGATTTCAGTCGTTTGTTTGATTGCTGAAGTCGGAGTTTGATTGCTATATTGTTTTCTTTTAAATAACAATATTTGAGTTTGATTCCTGAAGTCTGTTTGATTGCTGACATTTGTGTTTGGTTGCTACAATGTGCTCCTTTTAATATGATCTAATTTTGATTACTGAAGTTTAGGATTGATTGCTGCAGTCTGAGTTTGACTGCTTAAATGTTTCATTTAAATGTAAATGTCAGTTTGATTACTAAAGACTGAATTTGATTGCTGAAGACTGAATTTGATTTCTTAAGTTTGATTTATTTTAGGTCGAGTTTGATTGTTAAAGTTTAAGTTTAATTTTCTTGTTTTTAAGTTTTATTGTAGAGGTTAATGTGTGATTGTTTACGTCAAAATTTGATTGCTGAAGACTGAATTTGATTTCTTAAGTTGGATTTTTTTTAGCTTTTTCTTGTGTTTGAATGCTTAAGTCTGAGTATGATTGCTTCAGTCTAAATTTGGTTGCATAAGTCAAGATTTTGATTGCTATATTTTGAGTTTGATTATTAAAGTCCATATTTCATTTCTGGTGTTATGTTTGATTGCTTAAATCCATGTGTTATTACTGATGTCTGAGTAAGACGGGGGAAGTCTGAGTTTGATTGCTAACGTTTTTGTTTAGTTTGATTGCTGGAGTCTAAATTGTATTGATTGTGTCTAATTTATATCTCTGAAGTCTGGGTTTGATTGCTGCAGTCTTGGTTTGGTTGCTAAAGTCTGAGTTGGTTATTTTTTAAGCCTGAGTAAGTCTGAGATGGATTTCTCTAGTTTGTATTTGATTGCTGAAGTCATTCCGCTGTCAAACGTTCCAGTTCTCTGAAGGTCGGTTTTTGTTTATTCCTTTATTCTGTCCCCCCCTCCCCCCTCCCCCTGCAGAGTCTGATGCTCATCATTCATCACCTAAGACAGTAAAAGCTTTCATCATGAAAGACTAGAAGGACCTGTTGAGTCCATCACACACCAGAACTCTGTCCGTTCTCATTGGATGATGAACCAATCAGAGCGTTTGCTCTCACAGACGTCTTCAGGCTTCTACAGTCCTATGACATTCTAGTAGCTGTATTTCTATGCTACTCTTACACATGTCTAAAGTAGAGACGTTTGACATGCTAATGCTAACGGCCTTTTAACGCTCGCTCTGAGTTATAAACGAGTCAAATTTACAGGAAGTGGGTCAGAGGGAAGAAAGAAGAACTTCTGGACGCATTAGCGGCCCGCTCGGTCCTTAAGGTGGAATGACGTGTTCTCAACAGAGGCTCACGTTGTGTAACAGTGTGTGCTTGTGGAGGTCACTTGTTGACTAATGTGTAGTTTGTTTAAAGCACCTGATTCAGTAGAAAATGTGGAGGTTAAGTATAGAAAAGCAGACAGCAGAATGGGCAGACGTCATGTTTAAACATGTCCTCTGCAGCTCGGTGATCTCTCTGGACTGTCCAGTTGGATCCTGATGGATTTCATGATCCAGATGGTCTGTGGAGGTGGACGCTGGAGCCCCCCACCTCCGTGTGAGTGCAGCTGGTGGAGGAGGGATTTGTCTCCCTGTGACCCAGATCCTGAGCTCTGATGGCGTCCGCTGACAGAGTGACGGCGTGAAGCTGCAGAGCAGCAGCAGAGCAGCAGCAGAGCAGCAGCAGCAGAGCAGCAGCAGCAGCGCCAACGTGCAGCACGAACATGCAGCTCTTCTGAACGCCGAGAGATAACAGTTCGGACCCCCCCCCCCCGCTGCTGCTGCAGTAAACAATACCCCCCCCCCATGCTGCAGGATCTCTCAGACAGACGATTTCTCTGACCGCTCTATCAAACCTCACACATCCCCACGCTGAAGGGGGGGGGGGTGTTCAGTTCCTCTGGTTGAGGTTCTAACAAGTCTCCTCTGGAAGGACGAGTCCAGAACATGACGATGACGGGATTCTGCAGTTCACTGCATTCAGGAACGCCATCATGGCGGCTGTTCGCCAACGAGACACGTGACCCGACACGTGACCAGAAACGTTACCTGACATGATGACCCAACATGTGACCCGAAACGTTACATGACACCTGACCCGACATAGGACCTGACACGTTACCCGACACATGACATGATATGTAACCCAACACGTAACCCAGAAATGTTACCCGACACGTGACTCGACCCATGACCCGACACATTATGACCCGACACATGATGACCCGACATGTGACCCGAAACGTTACATGACACCTGACCCGACACATGACCCGACATAGGACCTGACACGTTACCCGACACATGACATGATACGTAACCCGACACGTAACCCGAAAAGTTACCCCACTCGTAACCCCAAACGTTACCCGACACGTGACCCGACCCATGACCCGACACGTGACACAACACATGACCTGACCCATGACCCAACACGTGACACAACCCATGACCCGACGCATGACCTGACACACGACCTGACACACGATGACCTGGCAGGTGACCCGACGCATGATGACCTGATACGTAACCCAACATGTAACCCAGAAATGTTACCCGACACGTGACTCGACCCATGACCCGACAGGTTACCCGACACATGATGACCCGACACATGATGACCCGACACATGATGATCTGACACGTGACCCGACCCATGACCCGACACATGATGACCCGACACGTGATGACCCGACATGTGACCCGACTCGTGATTGTGGTGCTGTTGTAGATTGCGTGTTTGTCAGAGATATCCGGGACCACATGGTGATTCTGTTCATCAGTCGGGTCACGTGGTCCGGTCCAAACTAAAATGGCTTCTGACATGATAACTGAGACCTGTGATTGGTGTTCTACACACCCATCCCCGATCACGTCAATCGTATCGTGTCTCCACCGCAGTCATGTGGTCACGCGTTGGTGTTTTCCAGTTTCAGAGGAATTCCATCATTGATGTTTATGAATATCTTTGAGATTCTGTTTTATACACATATAAATGTGTTTTTATTTGATGAGTGAAGTTTGTCAATCGATATAAACAGCTGGTTAAATAATGAATCTATCAGGTGTTGTTTGGATTTTAAACCTCAGTAAAGTAAATAACTTTAAAAACGTGGAGCCTCTGGAAGACACGCCTCTTCTTCCCTTAAATGTGGCCCCTCCTCCTCTCTATGACCCTCACCTCTACGGGTCACCCCCACCATGGGGTGTATGCGGAGGTTCTTTAACGTCAAGTGTTGGCGTCCATCTTGAAAGGAAAGGTCAGCCTTCAGATAAAGGCTGAAGGACAAGCCCCTCCCCCTTTGAGCCGAACCCTCCATCGACGGCGGTTCTGACGAGCAGAAGGTCTGGCGTTTGCGAGGAGATGAATCAGCGCTCGGAGAACAAATGAAGGATGACTAATGGCGCCTGTCATGGCTGCTTATGCCGCTGGAGGAGGAGTAATAGGCAAAACGCCGTTCATTACGCGCACAGCTCCGGCTAACGAGACATTTCAGCTCCAGTTAAGTCACTCCAGTTATTTACTTACTGTGCAATAGCGTGCATGCTGAAGCAGCATCTTTCCCGGCTTAAGATGCACGCCGCCGCCGCCGCCCAGCGTTTGTGCAGCGCTGCATCTTCTGCAAATGCCTCCCGACGGGTGTCAGGGAGACGCTAATGAGCTCTGCGGAGTTTAATGAGGAGGCGCTGGTGGGTGACCGAGGCCGGACGTGACGGACGGAGACGAATGGAGACGGACGGACGTGACGGAGACGGACGGAGGCGGACGGACGGAGGCAACCGGACGTGACGGAGACGGACATGACGGGGACGACCGGACGTGAAAGAGACGGCCGGACGGAGGCGGATGGACGGAGACGGCCGGACGGACGTGAAAGAGACGGCCGGACGGAGACGGAGGCGAACGGACGGACGTGACGGAGACGGACGGACGGAGGCTCCGCTCCAGCGGGAGGACCAGGAGACGCTCCTTCAGCTCTGAGGAGTCCAGCAGCGTCCCATCATGCCTCTGAAGGAGGCCCCCTGTGACCCTCCAAACAAAGAGCTCTCCGTGTGACACGCCAGAACAAAACACGGACGGTTGGCGCTGAAAGGAGGCCGGTGTGGTTGCCATGGGCAACAGCGGGGAAACAAGCGCCGTCATCCTCAGTTCTTAGAACTAGAGCCTCACAGCTCCTGCAGGAAGTGGACGTCATGATGGTTGAGGCCACAGGAAGTGGACGTCATCCTGGTTGAGGTCACAGGAAGTGGACGTCATCCTGGTCGAGGCCACAGGAAGTGGACGTCATCCTGGTTGAGGCCGCAGGAAGTGGACATCATCCTGGTTGAGGCACAGGAAGTGGACGTCATCCTGGTCGAGGTGCAGGAAGTGGACGTCATCCTGGTTGAGGCCACAGGAAGTGGACGTCATCCTGGTTGAGGCCACAGGAAGTGGACGTCATCCTGGTTGAGGCCACAGGAAGTGGACGTCATCCTGGTCTAGGCCACAGGAAGTGGACGTCCTGGTCTAGGCCACAGGAAGTGGACGTCATCCTGGTCTAGGCACAGGAAGTGGACGTCATCCTGGTTGAGGCACAGGAAGTGGACGTCATCCTGGTTGAGGCCACAGGAAGTGGACGTCATCCTGGTTGAGGTCACAGGAAGTGGACGTCATCCTGGTCGAGGTCACAGGAAGTGGACGTCATCCTGGTCGAGGCGCCGGAAGTGGACGTCATCCTGGTCGAGGCGCAGGAAGTGGACGTCATCCTGGTCGAGGTCATGGAAGTGGACGTCATCCTGGTTGAGGCCACAGGAAGTGGACGTCATCCTGGTTGAGGCCACAGGAAGTGGACGTCATCCTGGTTGAGGCCGCAGGAAGTGGACGTCATCCTGGTTGAGGCCACAGGAAGTGGACGTCATCCTGGTCTAGGCCACAGGAAGTGGACGTCATCCTGGTTGAGGCCGCAGAAGTGGACGTCATCTGGTTGAGGCCGCAGGAAGTGGACGTCATCCTTGGTTGAGGCCACAGGAAGTGACGTCATCCTGGTTGAGGCCGCAGGAAGTGGACGTCATCCTGGTCAAGGCCGCAGGAAGTGGACGTCATCCTGGTTGAGGTCGCAGGAAGTGGACGTCATCCTGGTCAAGGTCGCAGGAAGTGGACGTCATCCTGGTCTAGGCCGCAGGAAGTGGACGTCATCCTGGTTAAGGCCGCAGGAAGTGGAGTCATCCTGGTTGAGGCGCAGGAAGTGGACGTATCCTCTGGTTGAGGCCACAGAAGTGGACGTCATCCTGGTCTAGGCCACAGGAAGTGGACGTCATCCTGGTCTAGGCCGCAGGAAGTGGACGTCATCCTGGTTGAGGCCGCAGGAAGTGGACGTCATCCTGGTCTAGGCCGCAGGAAGTGGACGTCATCCTGGTCGAGGCCACAGGAAGTGGACGTATCCTGGTCTAGGCCACAGGAAGTGGACGTCATCCTGGCTAGGCACAGGAAGTGGACTCATCCTGGCCGAGGTCGCAGGAAGTGGACGTCATCCTGGTCGAGGTCGCGGAAGTGGACGTCATCCTGGTCTAGTCACAGGAAGTGGACGTCATCCTGGTCGAGGTCGCAGGATGGAGTCATCTCCTGGCCGAGCGCAGGAAGTGGACGTCATCCTGGTTGAGGTCGCAGGAAGTGGACGTCATCCTGGTCTAGGCGCAGGAAGTGGACGTCATCCTGGTGGCCGCAGGAAGTGGACGTCATCATGGTCTAGGCCACAGGAAGTGGACGTCATCCTGGTCTAGGTCGCAGAAGTGGACGTCATCCTGGCCGAGGCCGCAGGAAGTGGACGTATCCTGGTTGAGGTCAGGAAGTGGACGTCATCCTGGTCTAGGCACAGGAGTGGACGTCATCCTGGCCTAGGCCACAGGAAGTGGACCTCTTCTGGTCGAGGTCGCAGGAAGTGGACGTCATCTCTGGTCGAGGTCGCAGGAAGTGGACGTCATCCTGGCCGAGGCCGCAGGAAGTGGACGTCATCCTGGTCTAGGCCACAGGAAGTGACGTCATAATGGTTGAGGCACAGGAAGTGGACGTCATCTGGTCAAGGTTGCAGGAAGTGGACTTCATCCAGGCGAGGTCGCAGGAAGTGGACGTCATCCTGGCGAGGTCGCAGGAAGTGGACGTCATCCTGGTTGAGGTCACAGGAAGTGGACGTCATCCTGGCGGAGGCACAGGAAGTGGACGTCATCCTGGCCGAGGTCGCAGGAAGTGGACGTCATCCAGGGCGAGGTCGCAGGAGTGGACGTCATCCTGGTCGAGGTCACAGGAAGTGGACGTCATCCTGGTCGAGGTCACAGGAAGTGGACGTCATCCAGGCAGAGGTCACAGGAAGTGGACGTCATCCTGGTTGAGGCAACAGGAAGTGGACGTCATCCTGGCGGAGGCCACAGGAAGTGGACGTCATCCTGGTTGAGGCTGCAGGAAGTGGACGTCATCCTGGTCGAGGCCACAGGAAGTGGACGTCATCCTGGTCGAGGTCGCAGGAAGTGGACGTCATCCTGGTCTAGGTCAAGGAAGTGGACGTCATCCTGGTCTAGGTCACAGGAAGTGGACGTCATCCTGGTCGAGGTCACAGAAGTGGACGTCATCCTGGTCGAGTGGTCCAGGAAGTGGACGTCATCCTGGTCGAGGTCGCAGGAAGTGGACGTCATCCTGGTCTAGGTCGCAGGAAGTGGACGTCATGATGGTTGAGGTTGCAGGAAGTGGACGTCATCCTGGTCGAGGCCACAGGAAGTGGACGTCATCCTGGTTGAGGCCACAGGAAGTGGACGTCATCCTGGTTGAGGCTGCAGGAAGTGGACGTCATCTGCTCTGGTCGAGGACAGGAAGTGGACGTATCCCTGGTCGAGGTCGCAGGAAGTGGACGTCATCCTGGTCTAGGTCACAGGAAGTGGACGTCATCCTGGTCGAGGTCACAGGAAGTGGACGTCATCCTGGTCGAGGTCGCAGGAAGTGGACGTCATCCTGGTCGAGGTCGCAGGAAGTGGACGTCATCCTGGCGGAGGCCGCAGGAAGTGGACGTCATCCTGGTCGAGGTCACAGGAAGTGGACGTCATCCGGGTCAAGGCCACAGGAAGTGGACGTCATCCTGGTCGAGGTCACAGGAAGTGGACGTCATCCGGGTCAAGGCCACAGGAAGTGGACGTCATCCTGGTCGAGGTCGCAGGAAGTGGATGTTATCCTGGTGGAGGCCGCAGGAAGTGGACGTCATCCTGGCCTAGGTCGCAGGAAGTGGACGTCATCCTGGTCTAGGTCGCAGGAAGTGGACGTCATCCTGGCCGAGGTCACAGAAGTGGACGTCATCCTGGTCGAGGCCACAGGAAGTGGACGTCATCTGGCCGAGGCCGCAGGAAGTGGACGTCATCCTGGTTGAGGTCACAGGAAGTGGACGTCATCCTGGTCTAGGTCACAGGAAGTGGACGTCATCCTGGTCGAGGCCGCAGGAAGTGGACGTCATCCTGGCGGAGGTCACAGGAAGTGGACGTCATCCTGGTTGAGGTCACAGGAAGTGGACGTCATCCTGGCGGAGGTCACAGGAAGTGGACGTCATCCTGGTCGAGGCCACAGGAAGTGGATGTCATCCTGGCGGAGGCCGCAGGAAGTGGACGTCATCTGGTCTAGGTCGCAGGAAGTGGACGTCATCCTGGCGGAGGCCACAGGAAGTGGATGTCATCCTGGCCGAGGCCGCAGGAAGTGGACGTCATCCTGGTCTAGGTCGCAGGAAGTGGACGTCATCCTGGCCGAGGCCACAGGAAGTGGATGTCATCCTGGCCGAGGCCGCAGGAAGTGGACGTCATCTGGTCTAGGCCACAGGAAGTGGACGTCATCCTGGTTTAGGTCGCAGGAAGTGGACGTCATCCTGGCGGAGGCCACGAGAGTGGACGTCATCCTGGCCGAGGTCGCAGGAAGTGGACGTCATCCTGGTCGAGGTCGCAGGAAGTGGACGTCATCCTGGCCGAGGCCACAGGAAGTGGACGTCATCCTGGCCGAGGTCGCAGGAAGTGGACGTCATCCTGGTCGAGGTCGCAGGAAGTGGACGTCATCCTGGCGGAGGCCACAGGAAGTGACGTCATCCTGGTCTAGCGCAGGAAGTGGACGTCATCATGGTCTAGGCCGCAGGAAGTGGACGTCATCCTGGTCGAGGCCACAGGAAGTGGACGTCATCCTGGTCTAGGCCGCAGGAAGTGGACGTCATCCTGGTCTAGTCCACAGGAAGTGGACGTCATCCTGGTCGAGGTCGCAGGAAGTGGACGTCATCCTGGCGGAGGCCACAGGAAGTGGACGTCATCCTGGTTGAGGCCAGGAAGTGGACGTCATACTGGTCTAGGACAGGAAGTGGACGTCATCCTGGTTGAGGCCAGGAAGTGGACGTCATCCTGGTTGAGGCACAGGAAGTGGACGTCATACTGGTCGAGGTCACAGGAAGTGGACGTCATCCTGGTTGAGGCCACAGGAAGTGGACGTCATACTGGTCTAGGCCACAGGAAGTGGACGTCATCCTGGTCTAGGCCACAGGAAGTGGACGTCATCCTGGTCTAGGCCACAGGAAGTGGACGTCATCCTGGTCGAGGTCGCAGGAAGTGGACGTCATCCTGGCGGAGGCCACAGGAAGTGGACGTCATCCTGGTTTAGGCGGCAGGGAGTGGACGTCATCCTGGTTTAGGCCGCAGGAAGTGGACGTCATCCTGGTCGAGGTCGCAGGAAGTGGACGTCATCCTGGCGGAGGCCACAGGAAGTGGACGTCATCCTGGTTTAGGCCGCAGGAAGTGGACGTCATCCTGGTTTAGGCCACAGGAAGTGGACGTCATCCTGGCGGAGGCCACAGGAAGTGGACGTCATCCTGGTCTAGGTCACAGGAAGTGGACGTCATCCTGGAGGAGGCCACAGGAAGTGGACGTCATCCTGGTCAAGGCCGCAGGAAGTGGATGTCATCCTGGCCGAGGCCGCAGGAAGTGGACATCATCCTGGTCGAGGTCACAGGAAGTGGACGTCATCCTGGTCTAGGTCGCAGGAAGTGGACGTCATCCTGGTCTAGGCCACAGGAAGTGGACGTCATCCTGGTCGAGGTCACAGGAAGTGGACGTCATCCTGGTCTAGGCCACAGGAAGTGGACGTCATCCTGGTTTAGGCCGCAGGAAGTGGACGTCATCCTGGCGGAGGCCACAGGAAGTGGACGTCATCTGGTTTAGGCCGCAGGAAGTGGACGTCATCCTGGCGGAGGGCACAGGAAGTGGACGTCATCCTGGCTGGTTAGGCCGCAGGAAGTGGACGTCATCCTGGTCGAGGTCACAGGAAGTGGACGTCATCCTGGTCTAGGCCACAGGAAGTGGACGTCATCTGTCGAGGTCACAGGAAGTGGACGTCATCCTGGTCTAGGCCACAGGAAGTGGACGTCATCCTGGTTTAGGCCGCAGGAAGTGGACGTCATCCTGGTTTAGGCGCAGGAAGTGGACGTCATCCTGGTTTAGGTCGCAGGAAGTGGACGTCATCCTGGTCTAGGCCAGGAAGTGGACGTCATCCTGGTCGAGGTCACAGGAAGTGGACGTCATCCTGGTCTAGGCCACAGGAAGTGGACGTCATCCTGGTTTAGGCCGCAGGAAGTGGACGTCATCCTGGCGGAGGCCACAGGAAGTGGACGTCATCCTGGTTTAGGCCGCAGGAAGTGGACGTCATCCTGGCGGAGGCCACAGGAAGTGGACGTCATCCTGGTTTTAGGCCGCAGGAGTGGACGTCATCCTGGCGGAGGCCACAGGAAGTGGACGTCATCCTGGTCGAGGTCACAGGAAGTGGACGTCATCCTGGCCGAGGTCACAGGAAGTGGACGTCATCCTGGTCGAGGTCACAGGAAGTGGGTCATCCTGGTCGAGGTCACAGGAAGTGGATGTCATCCTGGTCTAGGTCACAGGAAGTGGACGTCATCCTGGCCGAGGCCACAGGAAGTGGACGTCATCCTGGTCGAGGCCACAGGAAGTGGACGTCATCCTGGTCGAGGCCACAGGAAGTGGACGTCATCCTGGGCTCAGTACAAGTCCGACCCGGCAGACGCTTCTCCACAGCCTGGTGGTGATCTGACCGAGAACTTTATCTAAATTTCTCATTCAGGTCATTTTGTTGTTGGATTCTTCAGAACCAGCAAAGACGATCTGGATCAACCTTTTAAAGTCCAGAATCCTCAAAGAGATGAATAGAACTGGTTCCAGATTCTGTCAGTTCATCAGTGAATCTGGAACGTGTCAACACCCAACCTCAGAATCGGACTTGAACCCCAACCATTGCAGTAACGGACGTGTCAACAGTACCAGGTTACGGTGATGGTACAGGTTCTGGGTAACAGTCTAGTCCGTGTCTGAGGGTTGAGGACCCCTGATTAGTGTTTGCATTTGTTCCTGTCTTTGACCCAGAACCAAGCGGCCCTCGGACCGGTACCGGTCCACAGCCCGGTGGTTGGGGACCCGTGATTTAAAGGGGACAGCCTGCAGGTCCAAAAACGAGGCGCTGGGGACGTCAAACAGTGACGCTGAAGAGGCGGAACAATGAAACCATTCATGACGAGTTGGAAGTGAGGACCTGTTGGTCCATTCTGGTTTAGGAAGTTTAGAGGTCTGATTGGTCGGTTCAGGATCTTCAGGATCATGTGATCGTTGATCAGAGCTGCTGTTCAGTCGTTCTGCTCATCCGTCTGTATCTCCTTCCTGTCAGGTTCTACTGTCTGCTTCATCATGACTGACCTACATCCACCCCCCTTCAAGACTGGGGGTGGGGCTGCTCCTGCTGATGAGGAGGATGATGCTGAGGATGATGGACTTCCTCCAGGCTGCGCCGGAGCGTCGCTCGCTCGCTGCACTTCAAAGATCTGATGTACTCAAAAATAAAAAGTAGGTCAGCTTTCAAAATAAAAGCCCGCTGGAGAAGAAGAGAAATCCACGAGTTCTGGAGGATCCAGGGCTGTTTGCTGCAGCCAATCACGTCAGAGTTCATCAGCTGTGAGAGGGGCGGAGTCACTGCAGCAGCCAATCACATCAGGATGAGAGTTTATCAACTGTAGAAGGGGCGGAGTCACTGCTGCGCGCGCCCCGCCCCGGCCAGCGCCTCCGCCAGCGCCCCTGTCCAGCGCCCCGCCAACAGCGCCTCCCGCTATCGCCTCCGCCAGCGCCCCCGCCAGCGCCTCCACCAGCGCCCCGCCAGCGCCCCCCGCGCCCCCCCGCCAGCGCCTCCACCAGCGCCCGCCAGCGAGCCAGCGCCTCCACAGCCTCACACCAGCACACCCGCCACGCCCCCAAGCGCCGCCCGCCAGCGCCTCTCCCAGCGCCCCCGCCAGCGCCCCCCGTCCAGCGCTCCAACCAGCGCCCCGCCAGCGCCCCGCCAGCCACCCCGCCAGCGTCGGCTGCATGACTCCCGGCCCTGGCGCGGGGCTGCTCTGCTCACTGTGTCAGTCAGAGAGCCACTTCATCAGCGCCGCCATATTATGAACCGCTCTCAGTGAGTGTCAGAGCGGCGAGCCGCTCGCCAGAGGAGTCTGTCTGGACGGCGTGTCCAAGGGTCAGAGGTGAAACCTTGAAAAGCTGCCCGCAGAAGTTCATTGGTCCGTGTTATCGATGAGAAGTTCATCAACTCCAGGAAGTTTGATGCTTTTATCTCTATGATCCGTCTCTCTGGATTCTATTGAGTATTACTCCTCCAAACTCTAGATGGTGATGGTTGGTTCAGCTGGAGTATCTTCTCCAAGATCAAAGATGGCTCCCACATCAGGTCCATGACTGAATTTCGTCATGTTGTTGTTTTCTGGCTTTTCTTTGTTGTTCTTTGGTTCCGTCTGGTTCTGTCTGACATCAAACCTAGAAACGTGAAACCAGAAACACTCTTATGGATTTAAAGGAACATGAACAGAACTGTGGGCTGGACGGTTCTGGAAGAAGTTCTGATAGAACCTGATCTGTCAACAGCTGGGACACAGACCTGGGTGTGAGCTGATGGTAACTGGGCACTCGTGGTGCATTGGAGGGCAGTACTGTGGGGCAGTGGTTAGCACCCTCACTCACAGGTTCAAATCCCAGCAGGTTCTCTCACATGTTCACATGTTCTCCTGGTTCAGGTCTGGGTTTCTTCAAAGAACCAAAGACAGTCTTTGTCGGTCAGTTCATGAGTTTAGATGATTAATGATTGATCGTCTGTCATACGATGAAGAGTCAAAGATGTGAACGTAAACCATGATCTGGAACATGGATGGATGATGGATGGATGATGGATGGATGAAGGATGGATGATGAATGGATAATGGATGGATGATGAATGGATGATGGATGGATGGATGATGGATGGATGATGGATGGATGATGGATGGATGGATGATGGATGGATGGATGATGGATGGATGAAGGATGGATGAAGGATGGATGATGAATGGATGATGGATGGATGGATGATGGATGGATGATGATGGATGATGGATGATGGATGGATGATGGATGGATGATGGATTGATGGATGATGGATGGATGATGGATGGATGATGGATGGATGGATGATGGATGGATGGATGATGGATGGATGGATGGATGGATGATGGATGATGGATGGATGATGGATGGATGATGAATGGATGATGGATGGATGGATGATGGATGGATGATGGATGGATGATGGATGGATGATGGATGGATGGATGATGGATGGATGGATGGATGATGGATGATGGATGGATGATGGATGGATGATGGATGGATGATGGATGGATGATGAATGGATGATGGATGAATGGATGATGGATGGATGATGGATGGATGGATGATGGATGGATGGATGATGGATGGATGGATGAATGATGGATGGATGGATGATGGATGGATGGATGGATGATGGATGATGGATGATGATGGATGGATGATTGAATGGATGATGGATGGATGATGGATGGATGGATGAGATGGATGGATGATGGATGAATGGTGGATGGATGGATGGATGATGGATGATGGATGGATGATGGATGGATGAATGGATGGATGATGAATGGATGATGGATGAATGGATGATGGATGGATGATGGATGGATGGATGATGGATGGATGGATGGATGGATGATGGATGGATGATGGATGGATGATGGATGGATGATGGATGGATGATGAATGGATGATGGATGGATGATGGATGGATGATGGATGGATGATGGATGGATGATGGATGATGGATGGATGATGATGGAATGGATGATGGATGATGGATGGATGATGGATGGATGATGGATGAATGGATGATGGATGATGGATGATGGATGGATGATGGATGATGGATGATGGATGATGGATGATGGATGAATGGATGAATAGATGGATGATGGATGATGGATGATGGATGGATGATGGATGGATGATGGATGAATGGATGATGGATGATGGATGAATGGATGAATAGATGGATGATGGATGATGGATGGTGGATGGATGATGGATGATGGATGATGGATGATGGATGAATGGATGAATAGATGGATGATGGATGATGGATGGATGATGGATGATGGATGGATGATGGATGGATGATGGATGATGGATGAATGGATGATGGATGATGGATAATGGATGATGGATGGATGATGATGGATGATGGATGATGGATGATGGATGGATGATGGATGATGGATGATGGATGATGGATGGATGATGGATGATGGATGGATGATGGATGATGGATGATGG
This sequence comes from Oryzias javanicus, assembly GCA_003999625.1. NCBI lineage: Eukaryota > Metazoa > Chordata > Actinopteri > Beloniformes > Adrianichthyidae > Oryzias > Oryzias javanicus. The sequence continues at coordinate 388,834 of ML136649.1, forward strand.
ATGATGGATGATGGATGATGGATGGATGGATGAATAGATGGATGATGGATGAATGATGGATGGATATAGATGGATGATGAATGGATGATGTATAATGATGGACGTTTTTATCACCCCCCTCAGTGTTGCTGTCCTCCACCTCCTCCTCCTCCTCCTCCTCCTCTTCCTCCTCCCACCTCCTCCTCTTCCTCCTCCACCTCCTCCTCCTCCTCCTTCTCCTCTTCCTCCTCCTCTTCCTCCTCCTCCTCCTCCTCCTCTCTATTTATTCCTATGTTCTGGAGGTGTCATGAAGGCAGCATAGAGGTGGAGCTTAGAGGATGACTCCTCCCTTCTGTCTCTCTGACGTCACAGTCCTGCTAGCAACTGCCTGAAGCTGTTCTGACCCGGTTGATCCCTGAGACAACAAGGGGGCGGAGTCTTTCTAACCAACCAGCCGATGGTTCTTCTTCTGCCAAACGTCTCTTTAATCAACTCTCTCTCTCTGCCCCCCCCCCCCCCCCCCCCCCCACTCCATGGCAGGTTTCCTCAGCACCGGAGACCAGGCGGCCAAAGGCAACTACGGCCTCCTGGACCAGATCCAGGCCCTGCGCTGGATCAAAAGAGAACATCCAGGCCTTCAAAGGAGACCCCAAGAGAGTGACCATCTTTGGTTCTGGCGCCGGGGCGTCCTGCGTCAGCCTGCTCACCCTCTCGCATTACTCAGAAGGTCTTGACGCTCGCTCATCTGCTGCAGCATCAAAGCTAACAAACACTCAGAGATGAGATGTGGTTCTACCAGGTTCAGACCAGCAAATGGATCTCTTTAAACCAGAATTTCATGAACGTTTACTGAGTCCAACTGAACCACTGAAGGTCAATCTCCACCTGGTGGTCACCTGGTGAACTGCAGAGTCTGGATGGTAAACCTCAGTTTAGAGGCAGCACCACTTCCTGTCCGTCATCTTCAGTGGCGTGTCATGTTTTGTCAGAGGCGTGGCCTCATAGATGGTGGTTCTGGTAGAGTCCGGTTCATCTGGAGGTTCTTATTGGTAACATTTAGCTTCACGTTTCCGTTTCAAACCATCAAATAGAAACACGATTATCAGACCACAAACCAGAACCGGTCCAGCACACAGAACCCTGACCTGGCACTGAACGCGGTGATGCAGTACCAGACGCAGTACCGGACCCGAATCAATACCAGACGTGGTACTGGACCTGAACCGGTACCAGACGCGGTACCGGACCGGAACCGGTACCAGACGCGGTACCGGACCCGAACCAATACCAGATGCGGTACCAGACCCGAACCAGTACCAGACGCGGTACCGGACCTGAACCAGTACCAGACGTGGTACCGGACCCGAACCAGTACCAGACGTGGTACCGGACCTGAACTGGTACCAGACGTGGTACCGGACCTGAACCAGTACCAGACGTGGTACCGGACCCGAACCGGTACCAGACGCGGTACCGGACCCGAACCAGTACCAGACACGGTACCGGACCTGAAACAATAACAGACGCGGTACCGGACCTGAACCAGTACCAGACACAGTACCGGACCTGAACCGGTACCAGACACGGTACCGGACCAGATAAAGAGAATAAATACGGTACAGACTACCCGGAGTAAAGTAGCTAGCAGTCAAACCGGTTAAAGGGATTGATCTAACAACTGAAAAGAATTGTTTTGTTGACGTCTTACTCTGATCAGTAAAGCTTTAGTCACATGATCTGTGATTGGCAGGACACCCGTTAGACGTCTGTACACGCTGAGCTCTGATTGGTTCATTTTCAACCGTTTCAGTCAGCTTGTAGCAACCAAATAACAAAAGAACAGAAAAAACCTGAACAACACGTCTGCGTCTCACCTGCTTCCCCTTTAATGCTGTGTGGCCCGCAGCATACCCATAGATAATCCCGAGCCTGACCGTGATGTTCTGGACCTTCGTGACCTGAACAGTCTGTGTGCAGTCATCTGAGACTCTAGAATCATGTGGTTGGAGAACAGTTCTAGTTTCTCTAGTTCCTCCCTGACCTGGAGACGGTTTGAACCATGTCATCACAGGTCGTATAAACTGACTCGGGAATCGTTGAAGGTTTCTGGATCTGAATGATCCGTCAGCTTCAGGGCCGAGGATGTGAAGGAAGCCCCGCCTCCTGCCAGGACTCTAGGGCTCATAGGTCTCAGAGAAAGGTCACGCGGCGACCGTCAATCCACCTGGAGAAGCGCAGCGTCCGCAGCCTGGGAGCAGTGACTGACTCCGCCCCCCTCGCTCCCTCGCTCGCTCGGCGCTCCCAGCCTCCGTCTCACGTCGGCCTGGTTGAGTCACGGCTGCCGCGTGTTTGTGTGGTAAAAATAGAACCAAACAAAGAGGCGCATCGCTGCGGCGCTGCGTGAGTGTTGTGGCCTACTTGCTGATCGACGGCGGCGGCGAGCAGCTTTCACTTCAGCGGTAAACATTGTTTACGTTCTGCCGTCTGCAGAGAGGGAGCGGCATGTTTTCATCCTCAGAAACAAACCAAAGCTGCTCTTTATTCTCCAGTTAAAAAGCTGCAGCTCTGCCCCGCCCCCCACCACCAACCCCCGCCCCCCAGGAGATGAACTCCTGTTTTTCTGTGAAAGATCAATATTTAAGTGTCCAGAGTTAAAAATGTACCAGTGGATCTCTGGAAAAGGTCTTTTCATCTCTTCTCTGAATAGAAAGACTCAGTAATGAAATGTTTGGACTGACAAGAAAGACTCGGACCCTCATCGTCTATCGACTCAAACAGGTTCTGGTTGTTCTGCTGCCGTCAGCCTTCAGGCTGGACACGGCTGGACATGGCTGGACATGGTGTGACATGGCGTGTCATGGCTAGACATGGCTGGACATGGCGTGACATGGCTGGACATGGCGTGACATGGCGTGACATGGTGTGACATGGCTGGACACGGCTGGACATGGCGTGATATGGCTAGACATGGCTGGACATGGCTGGACATGGCTGGACATGGCGTGACATGGCGTGACATGGTGTGACATGGCTGGACACGGCTGGACATGGCGTGATATGGCGTGACATGGCTAGACATGGCGTGACATGGCTGGACATGGCGTGACATGGCGTGACATGGTGTGACATGGCTAGACATGGCTGGACATGGCGTGACATGGCTGGACATGGCGTGACATGGCGTGACATGGTGTGACATGGCTGGACACGGCTGGACATGGCGTGATATGGCTAGACATGGCTGGACATGGCTGGACATGGCTGGACATGGCGTGACATGGCGTGACATGGTGTGACATGGCTGGACACGGCTGACATGGCGTGATATGGCGTGACATGGCTAGACATGGCGTGACATGGCTGGACATGGCGTGACATGGCGTGATATGGCGTGACATGGCTAGACATGGCGTGACATGGCGTGATATGGCGTGACATGGTGTGACATGGTGTGACATGGCTAGACATGGCTGGACATGGCGTGACATGGCGTGATATGGCGTGACATGGCTGGACATGGCGTGACATGGCTGGACATGGCTGGACATGGCTAGACATGGCTGGACATGGCGTGACATGGCGTGACATGGCGTGACATGGCTGGACATGGCGTGACATGGCTGGACATGGCGTGACATGGCGTGACATGGCGTGACATGGTGTGACATGGCTAGACATGGCTGGACATGGCGTGACATGGCTGGACATGGCGTGACATGGCGTGACATGGTGTGACATGGCTGGACACGGCTGGACATGGCGTGATATGGCTAGACATGGCTGGACATGGCTGGACATGGCTGGACATGGCGTGACATGGCGTGACATGGTGTGACATGGCTGGACACGGCTGGACATGGCGTGATATGGCGTGACATGGCTAGACATGGCGTGACATGGCTGGACATGGCGTGACATGGCGTGATATGGCGTGACATGGTGTGACATGGTGTGACATGGCTAGACATGGCTGGACATGGCGTGACATGGCGTGACATGGCGTGATATGGCGTGACATGGCTAGACATGGCGTGACATGGCGTGATATGGCGTGACATGGTGTGACATGGTGTGACATGGCTAGACATGGCTGGACATGGCGTGACATGGCGTGACATGGCGTGATATGGCGTGACATGGCTGGACATGGCGTGACATGGCTGGACATGGCGTGACATGGCTGGACATGGCTGGACATGGCTAGACATGGCTGGACATGGCGTGACATGGCGTGACATGGCGTGACATGGCTGGACATGGCGTGACATGGCTGGACATGGCGTGACATGGCGTGATATGGCGTGACATGGCTAGACATGGCTGGACATGGCTGGACATGGCGTGACATGGCGTGATATGGCGTGACATGGCTAGACATGGCTGGACATGGCGTGACATGGCTGGACATGGCGTGACATGGCGTGATATGGCGTGACATGGCTAGACATGGCGTGACATGGCGTGATATGGCGTGATATGGCGTGACATGGCTAGACATGGCGTGACATGGCTGGACATGGCGTGACATGGTGTGATATGGCGTGACATGGCTAGACATGGCGTGACATGGCGTGACATGGCGTGATATGGCGTGACATGGCTAGACATGGCGTGACATGGCGTGACATGGCTGGACATGGCGTGACATGGCGTGATATGGCGTGACATGGCTAGACATGGCGTGACATGGCGTGACATGGCGTGACATGGCGTGATATGGCGTGACATGGCTAGACATGGCGTGACATGGCTGGACATGGCGTGACATGGCGTGACATGGCTGGACATGGTGTGACATGGCGTGACATGGCTGGACATGGCGTGACATGGCGTGATATGGCGTGACATGGCTAGACATGGCGTGACATGGCGTGATATGGCGTGACATGGTGTGACATGGTGTGACATGGCTAGACATGGCTGGACATGGCGTGACATGGCGTGACATGGCGTGATATGGCGTGACATGGCTGGACATGGCGTGACATGGCTGGACATGGCGTGACATGGCTGGACATGGCTGGACATGGCTAGACATGGCTGGACATGGCGTGACATGGCGTGACATGGCGTGACATGGCTGGACATGGGTGACATGAGACATGCTGGACATGGCGTGACATGGCGTGACATGGCTGGACATGGCCGGACATGGCGTGACATGGCGTGACATGGCTGGACATGGCCGGACATGGCGTGACATTGCCGGACATGGCGTGACATGGCCGGACATGGCGTGACATGGCGTGACATGGCCGGACATGGCCGGACATGGCGTGACATGGCCGGACATGGCCGGACATGGCGTGACATGGCCGGACATGGCGTGACATGGCCGGACATGGCGTGACATGGCGTGACATGGCTGGACATGGCCGGACATGGCGTGACATGGCGTGACATGGCCGGACATGGCCGGACATGGCGTGACATGGCGTGATATGGCGTGACATGGCTAGACATGGCGTGACATGGCGTGATATGGCGTGACATGGTGTGACATGGTGTGACATGGCTAGACATGGCTGGACATGGCGTGACATGGCGTGACATGGCGTGATATGGCGTGACATGGCTGGACATGGCGTGACATGGCTGGACATGGCTGGACATGGCTAGACATGGCTGGACATGGCGTGACATGGCGTGACATGGCTGGACATGGCCGGACATGGCGTGACATGGCGTGACATGGCTGGACATGGCCGGACATGGCGTGACATGGCCGGACATGGCGTGACATGGCCGGACATGGCGTGACATGGCCGGACATGGCGTGACATGGCGTGACATGGCCGGACATGGCCGGACATGGCGTGACATGGCCGGACATGGCGTGACATGGCCGGACATGGCGTGACATGGCGTGACATGGCTGGACATGGCCGGACATGGCGTGACATGGCCGGACATGGCGTGACATGGCGTGACATGGCCGGACATGGCCGGACATGGCGTGACATGGCCGGACATGGCGTGACATGGCCGGACATGGCGTGACATGGCGTGACATGGCCGGACATGGCCGGACATGGCGTGACATGGCCGGACATGGCGTGACATGGCGTGACATGGCCGGACATGGCCGGACATGGCGTGACATGGCTGGACATGGCGTGACATGGCGTGACATGGCGTGACACGGCGTGACACGGCTGCAGTTCACCAGGTGACCTCTCTCACGGACTCATTTCATGGAGAAAACGTTTTTGTTTTTCTCAGTGATTAAAGAATCCAAACCGACTGGAAATGAGAGAAACTTTCAGGTCTTCATTTCCAACACGTTCTCTTTCCCGAGTCATCTCACGTTGACACAAAGTCCCTGATTGGTCAGAGCTCAACTAAACAGATGGCCACATGTTCATATGTAGAACCCACATATAGACTTTCTATATTTGAACTCAAGTGTAGAACGTGAAAGTCCATAACGGATATCGTCTTTTCTACGGAGGCGGTTGCTTGAACAGACATTTCCCAGCCTGATTTGAACGTAGCGTCCCAGCGGTTTGTGTCAGGTCTAGAGCTGATTCTTTTCTCCACTTGTCTGTTCGTTTCACTCATCCCGCTCCTCTTCTCAGACCTGTTTCAGAAAGCCATCATCCAGAGCGGAACGGCGCTGTCCAGCTGGGCGGTCAACTACCAGCCGGCCAAGTACACCCGATCCCTGGCCGAGAAGGTGGGCTGCAACATGCTGGACACCGCCGACCTGGTGGAGTGTCTGCAGAAGAAGAACTACAAGGAGCTGATCGAGCAGTACGTCACACCGGCCAAGTACCACATCGCCTTTGGGCCTGTGATCGATGGCGACGTCATCCCCGACGACCCGCAGATCCTCATGGAGCAGGGGGAGTTCCTGAACTATGACATCATGCTGGGGGTCAACCAGGGCGAGGGCTTTAAGTTTGTGGACGGCATAGTGGACAGTGAAGACGGGGTGTCGGCTAACGACTTTGACTTTGCTGTGTCGGACTTCGTGGACCACCTGTACGGATACCCAGAGGGCAAGGACACTTTACGTGAGACCATTAAGTTCATGTACACGGACTGGGCGGACAAGGAGAATCCGGAAACCCGCCGGAAGACTCTGGTGGCTCTCTTCACGGACCACCAGTGGGTGGCGCCGGCCGTGGCGACGGCCGACCTCCACGCCCAGTACGGCTCGCCCACGTACTTCTACGCGTTCTATCACCACTGTCAGAGCGACATGAAGCCCAGCTGGGCCGACTCCACGCACGGGGACGAGGTCCCGTACGTGTTCGGGATCCCCATGATCGGCCCCACCGACCTGTTCAACTGCAACTTCTCCAAGAATGACGTCATGCTGAGCGCCGTGGTCATGACCTACTGGACCAACTTCGCTAAGACGGGGTGAGTTTCAGATCAGCGAGTGCCTCAAGTTCAGTCTAGTGCTTCTTCATTTGCAGAGACTTTGAGATATCTAAACACTTAGATGGAGCTTTTGTTTTTAGGTAGACTCCTGGAACCGTCCAGTGAAATGTCTCTGCAAGTATTATTTTTGGTTGGTCGTCAGGATGGTGGATGGTTCCTGACATGGTAGTCAACCATTGCTGACTGTTCTGAAAGATAATCGTCGTGGTTTCTTGTCTTTAGACCCTGCCTGGGTTTAGTGCGAGTTTAGTGCGACCATGGAGAAGGACTATTGGTTGGCCTTGGTTGGTGGTGGATAAAGTCCTGGGAGTGTCTTGGCTGACACGTCTCTGCACTCTGATCTCTCTTGATTTTACAAACAGCAAGTACGTCAAAAGATGAGGAGTTGGGGACACCCACAAAGGGACACGGTTGGGGCCTTAACCAAACGTCAATATGTGACGACTTGAGGATGAGAATCTGTTGGAAATTGATTGACGGATAAGAGTGGTATCCACTGGTATGTGGTCGCTGTGCCGGTTTGTTGTGGAGTCAGTCTACCTTGAAGCTTACCCTGGACTCCTCCCCTGGGAGGCACATCCCACTGGGAGGAGCCTCTGGGGACCACGCCCCTCAGCTGGTCTGTAAACACTTTAGGGTCCCTCAGAGATGCTTGAAGAAGAATCTGTGAATCTTTGTTTAGTCTGCTGCCCCTGAGGCCTGGTCCACCTGGTCCCAGACGAGGATGGATGTGGAGTTTGGAGAAATACTACAACATCATCTGCAAACAGACGGCAGCTGAGAGGAAAGCCAAAATCAAATTTCATTTGGATGTTTTAACGAATTAAAAGGTGAAATTATATTAAAGGTTTTGATTCATATTTAAAGAGAAACAAACAGGACAAAGTCACATGTTCCTCAGACGACCAATGGGCTGACAGATAAAAAGATCCTGGATGATCTGTGTGGATTATTGAATAGATCTCCATAGATACTTCCTTCAGAATAATGTAGCTGCTTGTTGGTGACTCAATCTGGCCTAAATTTAACTGAGGTAAGTCAATAAGAGAATGCGTCTCCATGGTAACCAGACTGGAGTTTTTGTGGTCGTTTCTGGGAATTCAGGTTCATGAGACTCTATTGTTGTGTCACAGCATAGGCAGGATTTCCCATCATGCCTCATGAACAGACATAATGAACCTGCACTGTGTTTTCAAAGGTTTCTCTCATTTAGAATTATCTCCTCAATAAGCCTCTTACAGTCCAAACCTGGAATTGGGGTGCGGCGTGATCCACATTTTGGTCCTGATTAGTGATTTACCGATTAACCTGTGAGTGAAGGAGCTGCGGGGGGTGTTAATGACTCCGCCCCCGCCCCCGCGTTCCATGAAAGGATTCGTCTGAACCGAGCGGGATCACGTTTCTGCTTCGCTCACCTTCAGATTAGGCAGCTGCTGCTGCAGCCCGCTCACGCTGGAAACTCACTTCAGGAGGAATAAATAAGTTGTTGATCAGCATCACTGTGCCCCTCCCCCGCGGGGTTCTGGCGCCGGATCAGCGGCGAGCTGGCTCTGCCTCTGAGGAGCTTGGAAAGCCTCTTTCCTCGCTTTACTCACCGTTCTTGGAATAAACCTCTGACTAAATTCATCTCCAGGAACGTTCTCCGCAGAGTCAGGCGCCGTTAATCACAGCACAATGATGTGTTGATGTTTGGCTGAGCCGGAGCCGCCGCCGCCGCCGCCGCCACCGCGGCGAGGATCAGGACGAAGGAAGTGAGCCTTTCAGATCAGAATGTGGGCAGAGAAGGGTTCTCTGTCAAACCACGGTTCTTCAGTTAGAAAAGGGGCGGGGCAAAACACCTGTCATAGGACGGTTCAGACATCCTTCAGTAAATGACAGGACTTGACCCAGAGAAACTGTGAAGGTTAAAAACCTGGAGAATGTCTAACAGAATCTCCAGTGTCATTGATGGAATTACTAAGATAACTTCTTCTATGGCCTCAAGCACGTGTGGTGGTGCGTTCAAGAACACCGTAAACCTGGGTTCTTGAACGCTCTCACAGCATTCTGGACTGGCAGGACCCCGGACCTCAAGAGTTCCACGTCCACCTCGGTTCTCCTGAGTCTTCATGTCAGATCTAGTTGGTTGTTTTGGACTAGAGCAGATGGATTCCAGAATCCAGAACTCGTCTCTGTGTTCCATGAACTCGTCTGAGGTTCTAAAACACCATAAGAACTCTTGATGTTCATGTGATCTCAGTGTTTTGTTTTGGGGAGAACTTGAGAAATGTTTGCTTGGTTGGAGTTCTCATCAGAGGCAGACGACAACATTGTCCCATCATCCCTCTGGTTATCTGAACAACTCCGTTTCCTTTTCCATTCCACCTTAAAGGAGGAAGTGGCTCTTTGGTGTCGAGGTCAAAGGTCAGGGGCTGTATGCATTACTGCTTCTTCATTCGGTTCTTGACCGCTCAGTCGTTTGTGGTTGGAGAAGTGGATTATTGTTGATGTGGAAAGAGTGGAGAATTTAGACTTTACAGAGAGTTACTATAAACTGTTGGGCTGAATCTTCTAGCTAAATACTCCAAAATAAAATACAAAAAGGGTTTAGATTGCATTTGTCGTCCTACACAGTAAACTTCAAAGGTAATTCTGATGTTATTCCAACGTACAACCAGCTCTACAGCTGATGGAAACTCATGTTGTTCATGTAACACGTGTACAAAGATGCAGATTCCTGCACGTCAGTCCAAAGCTAAATGCGGTCTCGTTAGCTAGAGCTCAGCCCGATCTAACCAGAACCAGAACCTTAACTTCTCCGGTCCGTGCAGCCAAGAACCAAAGTTCAGAACTGACTGCAGTACTTACAACATGATGTGTGGATGCTGTTGTCACTGTTCATTGGGGCTAATGCTAACTAGCATGAAAGACACGTCTTTACCTTGAAGACTTGTTAGCCGTGTCTCCACAGCAGAGTGTTTCTACATGTATGTAAATGGCATGTTCAGTATCAGGCAGACGCAGACTGAGATGGGATTCTATCCTAAAACCTCTCTGTGAACACAGTCCATTTAAGTCCACCTTAAACCCAGGGTCCCGGTCCGTCTCGGTGTTCAGTCAAGAACCGGTCAAGAACCGGGTCAAGAGGACATTTCTGAGCGGTTTGGTTCTAGATTGAGTTCTAGGTTCACCTGGCGTGTGATCAAGGTGTTCAGTGGTCTACCGCTCTGCAGCGTGCAGTGTTCGATTCCCTCTGAACCAGATGCAGTGCACACACATGTTTAGTATGATCTGAGAGCGTCTGATTGGTCAGCTGATTCTGAAGGTAACGTATGCTACATGCTAAGCTAGCTAACCGGTAGAGAGATGAGGCTTGTTGAGGTTACAGTTACAACTGAATGTGTTTGGCCCCTCCCCTCAGGAGCAGTGATCTGTCGCAGCAGGATCTGTCTCAGTGATAGACTCCTATCACAGGAATGTGTCTGGATACTTTTACTGCTTGTTGGATTTTTCAAGTTGTCTGTTCTTCTGGGATCTAATCTCCCAATTCTGGTTATTCTGTGAACGTAAATCAGTCCAAACTCTTTGAGTGACCTTAAGAATGGAGAAAGACCCGTTCCACCTTAAACTCTCATCAGAATGAGCTTGTGGAAGGTCAGTAGAAACTCAGATGACAGCTCTGATGGTGTTTCCTGTTTAACATGGACCTTCAGCTCTAATGAAATAGAATCCAACTTGACACAGCCAGTAAACTGAAGTTCTCCTGCAGAACCATCGTCTTCTTCACCACTCATCTCTCTTTAAACTCCATCAGAGAAACATTAACCAGAGCAGCAGGTATTCAGCAGGTGGGCGGGGCCTCAGGGTCCTGTTCAGACATATGTTTAGGACCGGACGACAGGCTTTCAGTGAAATGGCAGCTCCTCCGTATGTCTGCAGCAGCTGGGGGGCGGAGCTTCAGCCCTCCTGTAATGAGACGTTTCTTCAGGCAGAACCAGCCGTTCTACAGAAACACCTTCTGATGACATCTGTCTATATGATGGAAGGAGGTTGTCTTTACTCTGGAATCTCTTTCATCACAGGTCAAATCCAATACCATTACATCACATTATTATAAATAAAGATCTCAGTCATCAGAAGAATGAAGGTTTCTTTACAGCATGTTCATGTTTGAAGTCAGCACTGATCACATTACATAACAGTTTTAATTCCACTAACATGATTTATATTTATGTTTTTAAATATCAAAGGAAGCAGTTACAGTAGAGTGTATTCAGCAGCATGTCTGTGTACTACATGATACAATGGTAAAGAAATGATAAATATATTTACTATTAACAGCTGTTCTCAGTCAGGTCTTTTGTTTCAGAGAAAAATCAAAGAAAATGGATGGATGGATGATGGATGGATGATGGATGATGGATGGATGATGGATGTTGGATGGATGTTGGTTGGATGGATGTTGGTTGGATGGTCGGTTCAGAACACAGTGAGTCAGACTCTAAACAGACATTTATTCTGAACTATTTTCCTTTAATTTCTATTTTCTTGTATCTTCTTTTCCTTTTTATTCTAAAGTTCTTGTTTTTTTTTTCACCTTCCATTGTTGTAAATAAGAATTCTGTTGTTAATCCGTCCCGCCTGCTTAAATAAAGTTTAAATAAATAAAATGATAGTCTGTAATAGACTATCTCTGAGACACTAACATGAGGTAATTAATGTTTATAAGACATTTATAAGACATTACTGAGCTGTATGAATGTCTTACTAATGTCTCCAGTCTTAATGTTTAGCTATACAGACATATTGAGCATTGTCTGCTGACAGTTCTATACAGATTATCTATATTAATGTCCTGTAACTCCATCATTATAGAATCTTAACGTATAGATCTGCTTTCTCTTAATTCTACAAACAATATTTAACATCAGCTGGTAATCTGATCTGTAAACATTTGATCTAAAGGTTCTCTGTCTAATCCTCACTGATCTGAAGGAATAGAAGCTCAGATCTGATCTAATCCTCGTTTGTTCCACGTGAGGGGGGGTTCCTCTGCCGGGTTCTGACCGATGCGCCGCTTCCTCTGTCCTCTTTCAGGGACCCCAACCAGCCGGTTCCTCAGGACACCAAGTTCATCCACACCAAGCCCAACCGCTTCGAGGAGGTGGCCTGGACCAAGTACAACCCCAAAGACCAGCTGTACCTCCACATCGGCCTGAAGCCCCGAGTCCGGGACCACTACCGCGCCACCAAGGTGGCGTTCTGGCTGGAGCTGGTTCCTCACCTTCACAACATCAACGAGTTTTTCCAGTACGTGTCGACCACCACCAAGATCCCGCCCCAGGACACCACGCCGTACCCGTACACCAAGCGCTTCCCGGGCAAGAACAACTGGCCGTCCACCACGCGCCACCCGGGGGTCCCCTCCGCCAACAACAAGCAGAGCACGGACCAGCGCCTGAGCGGCGACCTGAGCGACGAGTCCAGCGTGGTCATCGAGACCAAGAGGGACTACTCCACCGAGCTGAGCGTCACCATCGCCGTGGGGGCGTCGCTGCTCTTCCTCAACATCCTGGCCTTCGCCGCGCTCTACTACAAGAAGGACAAGCGGCGGCACGAGTCCAACCGCCGCCTCCCCACGCCGCAGCGCAGCGCCGCGCCGGCCAGCGCGCCGTCGGCGCCCAACGACGTGGCGCACCTGCAGAGCGAGGAGCTGATGTCTCTGCAGGTGAAGCAGCAGCTGGAGCACGAGTGCGAGTCGCCGCAGAGTCACGACGCGCTGCGGCTCGCCTGCCCCCCCGACTACACCCTCACCCTGCGCCGCTCGCCGGACGACCTCCCGCTGATGACCCCCAGCACCATCACCATGATCCCCAACGCGCTGGCGGGCATGCAGCCGCTGCACAACTTCAACACCTTCGGCGGCAGCCAGAACAGCACCAACCTGCCGCACGGACACTCCACCACCCGCGTATAGCTCGTGGGGGGGGGAGGCCGCCGCCCACAACCGGCGGACACCCGAAAGCACAGACTCAAAGTTTAACAGAAATTATTTTGTTACCACGCCTTCTTCAGATGCACGAACGCGGCGGGAACTCGTCAGGAAAGTGAATGTTATTTTAGCAGGAGCTCCGCGTGGAGCAAAGCATCATGGGAAGTTTTACCAAAAAGGGACGCGACCAGAAAAGACTGTTAATATTTTCCACAAGTCAGACTTTGTGCCATGCAGGACCCGGACTGGAGTGTCCGCATCACACGCCGGGTTTGACCTTTAGGGTATTTATGAAAACTTTAAAAAAAAAAAAAAAAAGGCGGGGAAAACGTTCTAAAAAAGAGGAGCGTTCCTCCTGCTGGTCGTTTCTTTCTGCTTCTCTCCGCTCGTGCTTTCGTTTGACGTGAGTGTTTCAGTATATCCCACCAAAAAAAAAAAATGTTGGTTCTTTTTTCTGATTGTACGTCATCGACTCGTCACTATGACCGCCGCCGCGCCGCTCAGACCCCGCCCTCCCATCCATCCCGGCGCGGAAATGTATCATCTAGAAAAAAAAGAATTTTTGTATGAATATTAGTTGGATCTGTTTGTAAAGAAATCTATGTTCGATATTTCAACTGGTCATGCTAGCAATATGTAAAAAAACCTGCCAGACCTGGGTGTGTTGGTCACAAGAGCAAGTGAATGAGTGTAAATATGATCCAAACTCCCATCATGCCTCTCTTCATCTGCATCTCAACACCAGAAAAAAAGTTCTCGAAGATGTTTCTCTGTTCGGTTCCCAAATCTGTTCTTGGTTTTCGATGGTGACGTCCGGCGGTCGTCGGTTTGCAGGTGCGCCTTACACCGGACTCCACACCTTCTGGCTACACACCTGTACAAACTTTTCTGCATTTTTCTATTCAAATACCACAGTATTTTCTAAAAATAAAAAAGAAGGAAACAAAACGAAAACATCAGCGCTGTGTGGGAGTCCAGTCTTGTTGCCCCGCCCCCCGACCATCCCAACAGGAGGGAAGAGTTCCACGGTTGTACTCTCTAGTGTCTCATTAGCTGTGATAATGCTAGTGTGAATGATTTGAGCTGAAAGTGGTGACTGAGATGATGAAGCTCTTTGCTGAAAACAGTGAAAGAATTTACGGGATCTGCTGAAAAAACAAAGTTAAATGTTGAATCAGCTAAAAGACTGAAGAACAATGAAAGAGTTCTGAAGAGACTGAAACGTCTGAAAAAATGTGATGAAAAACAACTTGAAAATCACAAATGTTTAATGTTTTGAGCTAACTCTGAATTAGCCTTAAAACCTGAGGACATTTTATCCAACAAAGCTAGCTGGTTGCATAAATACTAGCTACTCTCCAAGACATCCAAACACTGTAAGCTAAATAAGTCAACAACGTTAGCATGTTGCTAAAATAGAAGCTAAACTCGAAATTATCCTAAAAACTTTAGCAGATAGCAAATGAGACACAAATGTTAGCATGATGCTTAAATGTTAGCTAAACTCCAATATAGCCTAAGATTCCTCAGTAAACTAAAACAGTCAAAAACGTTAGCATGTTGCTAAAATAGAAGCTAAACTCGAAATTAGCCTAAAAACTTCAGCAGATAGCAAATGAGACACAAATGTTAGCATGTTGCTTAAATGCTAGCTAAACTCCAATATAGCCTAAAATTCCTCAGTAAACTAAAACAGAAAACGTTAGCATGTTGCTAAAATAGAAGCTAAACTCGAAATTAGCCTAAAAACTTCAGCATATAGCAAAATAGACACAAATGTTAGCATGTTGCTTAAATGCTAGCTAAACTCCAATATAGCCTAAAATTCCTCAGTAAACTAAAACAGTCAAAAATGTTAGCATGTTGCTAAAACAGAAGCTAAACTCAAAATTAGCCTAAAAACTTCAGCAGATAGCAAATGAGACACAAATGTTAGCATGTTGCTAAAATAGAAGCTAAACTCCATTTTTTGTAAAATGACTGTACAGAGGAAATCATAATGAATGTGTTTAAATGTTTTTAGCTAATCTATCTCTCTCATTTTCATTCCTCAATCAAACTCTCAGAGATTTCAGTAATCTTGGTATCAAATGTTCAGGAGGAGTTTGGAGTTTTGGTCTTCTGAAACTTTATAGCTTTTGAAATATTGAGGCTAATGATGGAATTAGCTAATAATTTACCAACAGCTCATGTTTTGAACTAATTTGGTTATTTTGGAGTTTAGCTTGTATTTTAGCAACATGCTAGCGTTTGTGGCTAACTTGGCATCTACATAAGTTTTTAAGGTTATTTGGAGTTTAGCTTGTATTTTAGCAACATGCTAGCGTTTTGTGGCTAACTTGGCATCTACATAAGTTTTTTAAGATTATTTTGGAGTTTAGCTTGTATTTTAGCAACATGCTAGCTTTTTGTAGCTAACTTAGCATCTACATAAGTTTTTAAAGATTTTTGGAGTTTAGCTTGTATTTTAGGAACATGCTAGCTTTTGTAGCTAACTTAGCATCTACATAGGTGTTTAAGATTATTTGGAGTTTAGCTTGTATTTTAGCAACATGCTAGCTTTTTGTGGCTAACTTGGCATCTACATAAGTATTTTAAGGTTTTTTTGGAGTTTAGCTCATATTTAAGCACCACATGAAAACATGTATGTGAAATCGACATGTACTGAGGATCGTTAAACAGTCGTACTACATGTTTTATTCTAAATTCAGATCAATCCTCCAGTTTTTTAACAGAATTTCGATTCTTGTAGCATTTTGCAAATGACTTTTTTCCTTTTCATCAAATCCTCCCAGCAGTTAAAGTGAATTACTTTCACGTTTCCAGCTAGCACATTCAGCAAATAGCATTCATGCTAGCATTATTGCAGCTAATGCGAGTTTCTTGGTATAAAATTATATTTTAAGACATTTTTTTGCACATATAGTTTAACCTCAATCTATTGTGGTCCACATTTACTAAAGTAGTATCTAATCTTCTGGGAAGCGTTTGGTGTACTCTGTAGTAGAACAGTAGACTGGGACAGTTCTAGAGATACACTACATAGAGAGGAAGGAAGGAATTTAGAGTCGTGGTCAAAGGATTCATTCTTTCTGTTAGACCGTTTTTAAACATCTTCTTGCTTGTTTTTTTTCAAATGTTATTCCAGTATAAACTGACCAATCAGAGGCCTCCGTGGAAGCAGGGGGAGTGGTTACCATAGAAACTGAATTGACCCAATCACTGTCTGGTTCCAACATGGCAGCATCCCACTGACTCGCACACACTAGGAAAGGGGGAGGAGCTTACCGACCAGACTGGAGCCAATTGGCAGAGCAGAAAAGACTGTCTTTACGGTGGCCCTGAAGGACAAATCACTCAATGCAAAAACGTGTTAAACGACTATTATAAAGGCAAATCTAACAATAAAAACTTTACATTAAAGAAATCAAAATGAAATAAAAAAGTGAAACAAAAAGAAAGTTACACTTTTGTTTTCTAATTTGTTTGTTTTTAGGGACTCTGGGACGTCTCTGATTGGATGATGATGTTTGGAGTGATACTGGATCTGCTCCTGGATAATCCTCAAGCTTTTATAATCTCTGACGTCATCGTCCAATCAGTGAAGTCCATCAGTACCAGCTGGTTCTGGTCTCTCGTTGTGTTTGGTTTTGAACTTTTGGGTTTCTGAAATGTTTTGTTTGATTCTTCCAGTTGTGATCTTCAATAGGTTTCAGCGTTTGGTGAGATTTGACCTTCAGGGCCACCGTACGTTTTTCCTTCCCGCCCAGCACTCGTTCCTCTGTTTTGGGTTCTGGGATTTGGTCCGGTCGCTGACTCGGTCCGAGCATCAGGACTCTTCTAATCCTTCAGAGCTTAGCCGTCGTTCCGGTAAACGTGGGTCACTTTTCTGTGTTCCACAGACGTGATGAGGGGGCGGGGTCACGGAGCGGGTCTCAGCTGCTCGTGGAGTCTAGATCCATCCTGGAAACAGTGGGAGCAAACAGCCGGCATGGGCTCTGTGTGGACTCAGGCTTTACTGGTGTTTGCTGGGAAAACAGACGTGTGGGGGGACGCGTGCCGCTGCCATGTTTACCCCCCCCACCCCCCGACACTCGGGCTGCGCGTCCTCCATGCAGGAAGCTGCTGCCGCCTCATTTTCAGCATCAATCTATCGAGCGAACCCGCGTCTGCCCCAAACCCAAAGTGACGGGGGCAGAATTGAAATCTTTAACAGTGATCTTCTGCCTCTGGGGCTGCAGGAGGTCTCCATCTACTCTGCAGCACAACTGCAGGCGTGGGCGGAGCCACGGGCCGCGTCTGAGGTGGGAGGCGGCCTTTAATTGGTGCTTTGTTTCTGCTTAAAGTTCCAGCGTGGAGGTAATGGGGGGCGGGCGGCAGCGGGGGGCTGAGTGTGAATACTGAGGACTCAACTGGAAGTTAATTAAGCTGGCAGCAGCGCTCCATCACTCAACCGGGTCCCAGAACTGTCATTCAGGTCGGCGCTCTCCAGGCTGCCGTTCCCGTCTTATCGATCGCCGCCGCTCCGCCGCAGCGCATCAAATTGGAGGGGGCAGAGATAAAGGTGGAGTGAAGGTGTGCAATAGAAGGCTGAGGTGTTGTTGGCTCGTGAGCGCTGCATTAACAGCCCCCGGTGACACGGCTGCAGCCAAACTTTGGCTCCTCAAACAGGAATTAAGATGCAGGCAGGAAGCTCAGCAGAGAGACCTTTGATTGCATTCTGCTCCCTGGGTAGCTGCAGCCTAAACACATGAATATGAAATCTTCACAGTCAATATATATGCAGTTAAGTGGTGAGGAACCGAGGTGGCATTAATGGGCTGCGCAAATTCCCCCCAACATTCCTCATCCAGGAAAAAAAAAAATACGACTCACCGGTGCCTCCATAAAAGGTCTTTGTGTGGGCTGGAGGCAGAGTCATCACAATCACACCAAAATCCATCACTGCAGCTGTTCAGAGAGGGATTAGGAGACCTGAGACCGCCTTAAACCTGCCTGGGACCGTGTGAGACCGCCTTAAACCTGCCTGTGAACATGTTAGACCGCCTTAAACCGGCCTGTGACCATGTTAGACCGCCTTAAACCTGCCTGGGACCGTGTGAAACCGCCTTAAACCTGCCTTGGAACATGTTAGACCACCTTAAGCCTGACTGTGACCATGTTAGACCACCTTAAACCTGCCTGGGAACATGTTAGACCACCTTAAGCCTGCCTGGGAACATGTTAGACCACCTTAAACCTGCCTGGGAACATGTTAGACCGCCTTAAACCTCATGATACTTCATGATACTTCATGATACTTCATGATACTTCATGATAATTCATAATACTTCATGATACTTCATGATACCTTTATGTCGGTCGACTGGTTCTCATCAACGTTCTCTCATAACGATGTTTCATTCTTCTGCTCTCCTTAGCTTGTTTACATTAACATCGGGTCATCTGGACCCACAGGACAGAACTCTGAACTTTCTCTGATCATTGAGTTTCATTCATGTCCATGACAGACATAGAACCATGTCTACGTTTGTCCACATGTTTCATGGAAGGAACCATCAACATGTGGTTGGGGTCATCTGGACCTCAAAGAGAGCAGAAGGGTGAAAGCTTCGAGGTGGTCGTGGTGGAAGGTTGTGGGTTTGATTCCTGCTAATGTGATGAAGTGACCTTGGAATACCGCTGGTGGAGGGTGGAGCCAGTGTTGGGCAGTGGAGCCACCACCAGTGTGTGATTGGTTCTGGGAAGCTCTGAGGGCTCGGAGGCCTCTGATTGGTCAGTTTATACTGGAAAAACATGAGAAAAAAAACAAGCAAGAAGGAGAGTAGAAACTCCATACAAGTATTTACCAGAAGCAGTACCGGACCCTAACCGGTACCAGACAGTACTGGTACCAGATGCAGTACCGGACCCTAACCGGTACCAGACAGTACTGGTACCAGATGCAGTACCGGACCCTAACCGGTACCAGACAGTACTGGTACCAGAAGCAGTACCGGACCCTAACTGGTACCAGACAGTACTGGCTGTAAACCGTTACCGCTTCTGGTACCAGATAGTACTGGTACCAGAAGCAGATAGTACTGGTACCAGAAGCAGTACCGGACCCTAACTGGTACCAGACAGTACTGGTACCAGATGCAGTACCGGACCCTAACCGGTACCAGACACATTGGTTCTGGGAAGCTCTGAGGGCTCGGAGGCCTGTGATTGGTCAGTTTATACTGGAAAAACATGAGAAAAAAAACAAGCAAGAAGGAGAGTAGAAAGCTCCATACAAGTATTTACCAGAAGCAGTACCGGACCCTAACCGGTACCAGACAGTACTGGTACCAGATGCAGTACCGGACCCTAACCGGTACCAAACAGTACTGGTACCAGATGCAGTACCGGACCCTAACCGGTACCAAACAGTACTGGTACCAGATGCAGTACCGGACCCTAACCGGTACCAGACAGTACTGGTACCAGAAGCAGTACCGGACCCTAACCGGTACCAAACAGTACTGGTACCAGATGCAGTACCGGACCCTAACCGGTACCAGACAGTACTGGTACCAGAAGCAGTACCGGACCCTAACCGGTACCAGACAGTACTGGTACCAGAAGCAGTACCGGACCCTAACTGGTACCAGACAGTACTGCTGCTGTAAACCGTTACCGCTTCTGGTACCAGATAGTACTGGTACCAGAAGCAGATAGTACTGGTACCAGAAGCAGTACCGGACCCTAACTGGTACCAGACAGTACTGGCCGCAAACCGTTACCGCTTCTGGTACCAGACCGGAACTGGTGCCAGATGCAGTACCGGACCCTAACTGGTACCAAACAGTACTGGTACCAGATGCAGTACCGGACCCTAACCGGTACCAGACAGTACTGGTACCAGATGCAGTACCGGACCCTAACCGGTACCAGACACAGTACTGGCCACAAACCGTTACCGCCTCTGGTACCAGACCGGAACTGGTACCAGATGCAGTACTGGACCCTAACCGGTACCAAACAGTACTGGCCGCAAACCGTTACTGCCTCTGGTACCAGACCGGAACTGGTACCAGAGGCAGTACCGGACCCTAACCGGTACCAGACAGTACTGGCTGTAAACCGTTACCGCTTCTGGTACCAGATAGTACTGGTACCAGAAGCAGTACCGGACCCTAACTGGTACCAGACAGTACTGGCCGCAAACCGTTACCGCTTCTGGTACCAGACTGGAACTGGTACCAGATGCAGTACCGGACCCTAACCGGTACCAGACAGTACTGGCCGCAAACCATTACCGCCTCTGGTACCAGACCAGAACTGGTGCCAGATGCAGTACCGGACCCTAACCGGTACCAGACAGTACTGGCCGCAAACCGTTACCGCTTCTGGTACCAGACTGGAACTGGTACCAGATGCAGTACCGGACCCTAACCGGTACCAGACAGTACTGGCCGCAAACCATTACCGCCTGGTGCCAGATGCAGTACCGGACACAAAGCAGATGAGGTGTCAAAGACGAACCAGTTATGGATCCAGTAACGGGTGAAAACCAGTGCCAGACCCTAACCGGTACCAGATGTGATACCGGGCTGGAATCAGATGAGGTACCAGATATGAATGGGTACCAAACGCAGTACTGGACGGGAATCAGATGAGGTACCAGACCGGTATCAGACACAGAGCCGGGCGCAAACCCGGAACCTCATCTGGTTCAGGGTGTGAATTGGAATGCGGTACCGAACGTGGAGGATTAGGGTACCGGATGCATCCCAAGGACCAGTCTACATCTGGTACTGGTTCTGGTACCATATCCTGAGGGTTGTGGACCCCTGAATGAACTGGAACAACCAGCATGTCAAAACAGGACGAGTTAGAGAAACCCAAAAGGTCAGACGGTGGAGGTCCAAACTGTGACCAGGATGTGTTGGGATGGTTCCTTCCGTCCTCAACATCAGCATTCTGTCTGCAGGAAGGGGAGGAGCCAGTGTGGGAACCACAGCGTGTAGGACGTGGAGGTCACCGCCGGATGATAGTTAGCTCTGCTGCTCCGTCTCCAGATGAAGCTGCAGAGATGATTTATGGACGGTGGTGTTAACTCCAACCTCTGCAGATGCTGGAATGTAACGGTTCTGACGAACTCATGGAACCACGGCGATTACAGCGGAGCAGCTGACCGATGTTCACCTCCCCCTAATGCTGGAGGATCCTCTCCATCACCTCCAGATCCTCCAGAACCTGGACGAGGATCCTCCAGAACAAGGACAAAGATCCTCCAGAACCTGGACGAGGATCCTCCAGAACCTGGATCCTCCAGAACCTGGATCCTCCAGAACCCAGACAAGGATCCTCCAGAACCCAGACAAAGATCCTCCAGAACCTAGATCCTCCAGAACCTGGACGAGGATCCTCCAGAACCTGGATCCTCCAGAACCCAGACAAGGATCCTCCAGAACCCAGACAAAGATCCTCCAGAACCTGGATCCTCCAGAACCTGGACGAGGATCCTCCAGATCCTTGATTCTCCAGAACCCAGACAAAAATCCTCCAGAACCTGGACGAAGATCCTCCAGAACCTGGATCCTCCAGAACCTGGATGAGGATCCTCCAGAACCTGGACGAGGATCCTCCAGAACAAGGACAAAGATCCTCCAGAACCTGGACGAGGATCCTCCAGAACCTGGATCCTCCAGAACCTGGATCCATCAGAACCTGGATCCTCCAGAACCCAGACAAAGATCCTCCAGAACCTGGATCCTCCAGAACCTGGACGAGGATCCTCCAGAACCTGGATCCTCCAGAACCCAGACAAGGATCCTCCAGAACCTGGATCCTCCAGAACCCAGACAAGGATCCTCCAGAACCCAGACAAAGATCCTCCAGAACCTGGATCCTCCAGAACCTGGACGAGGATCCTCCAGATCCTTGATTCTCCAGAACCCAGACAAAGATCCTCCAGAACCTGGACGAAGATCCTCCAGAACCTGGATCCTCCAGAACCTGGATGAGGATCCTCCAGAACCTGGACGAGGATCCTCCAGAACCTGGATCCTCCAGAACCTGGACGAGGATCCTCCAGAACCTGGATCCTCCAGAACCCAGACAAGGATCCTCCAGAACCCAGACAAAGATCCTCCAGAACCTGGATCCTCCAGAACCTGGACGAGGATCCTCCAGATCCTTGATTCTCCAGAACCCAGACAAAGATCCTCCAGAACCTGGATCCTCCAGAACCTGGACGAGGATCCTCCAGAACCTGGACAAGGATCCTCCAGAACCTGGACAAGGATCCTCCAGAACCTGGATCCTCCAGAACCTGGACGAGGATCATCCAGAACCCAGACAAAGATCCTCCAGAACCTGGATCCTCCAGGACCTCATTTCTACCGGGCCTGTGGTCACTCCAACATCCAGGATCCTTTCATTTCCTGATCTTTCAGCACGCCGTCCCGGTTCTGGTGAAGCTCCATCGTCTTCTCCAGTTCAGATTCCAGCTTCATTACCCTGCAGGATCCTCCATTGTTCCTCCAGATGAAGACATTCTTGTGTTTTATCTGAAGCTGTCATCACAGCAGGCTGATGACGGGAACGCAGGAACTTATCTCACTCCGGCAGACGGGAAGATTCCTGTCCGATAGGAACCATCCCTCCTTCCAAACGGGTTTCGCTCCACAGATTAGTGTCAACATCCAGCAGGAGAAAAGTGTCTGACAAACACGGAAGACGGCGTGTTCTCTGAGGTTTCAGAACAGAACATGATTCCTCCACCACCCAGAACCAGATGGATTCTGGGTTTTGATTTTTGATTAATGAAACTCAAAACTCAAAAAAGAAAAAAAGTTCAGAGTTCTGTCTTGTGAGTCCAGATGACCCAGTTTTAATGTAAACAAGCATCAGTGTTTTCAGCTATCAGCTTTAGCGTTTTCAGCTATCAGCTTTAGCGTTTTCATCTATCAGCTTCAGTGTTTTCATCTATCAGCTTCAGTGTTTTCAGCTATCAGCTTTAGCGTTTTCAGCTATCAGCTTTAGCGTTTTCAGCTATCAGCTTCAGTGTTTTCATCTATCAGCTTCAGTGTTTTCAGCTATCAGCTTTAGCGTTTTCAGCTATCAGCTTTAGCGTTTTCAGCTATCAGCTTCAGTGTTTTCAGCTATCAGCTTCAGTGTTTTCAGCTATCAGCTTTAGCGTTTTTAGCTATCAGCTTCAGTGTTTTCAGCTATCAGCTTCAGTGTTTTCATCTATCAGCTTCAGTGTTTTTATCTATCAGCTTCAGTGTTTTCAGCTATCAGCTTCAGTGTTTTCATCTATCAGCTTCAGTGTTTTTATCTATCAGCTTCAGTGTTTTCAGCTATCAGCTTTAGTGTTTTCATCTATCAGCTTCAGTGTTTTCAGCTATCAGCTTTAGCGTTTTCAGCTATCAGCTTCAGTGTTTTCAGCTATCAGCTTCAGCGTTTTCATCTATCAGCTTCAGTGTTTTCATCTATCAGCTTCAGCGTTTTCATCTATCAGCTTCAGTGTTTTCAGCTATCAGCTTCAGTGTTTTCATCTATCAGCTCTCAGTGTTTTATCTATCAGCTTCAGTGTTTTCAGCTATCAGCTTTAGTGTTTCATCTATCAGCTTCAGTGTTTTCAGCTATCAGCTTCAGTGTTTTCATCTATCAGCTTCAGTGTTTTCAGCTATCAGCTTTAGTGTTTTCAGCTATCAGCTTTAGCGTTTTCAGCTATCAGCTTCAGTGTTTTCAGCTATCAGCTTCAGTGTTTTCAGCTATCAGCTTTAGTGTTTTCATCTATCAGCTTCAGTGTTTTCAGCTATCAGCTTTAGTGTTTTCAGCTATCAGCTTTAGTGTTTTCATCTATCAGCTTCAGTGTTTTCAGCTATCAGCTTCAGTGTTTTCATCTATCAGCTTCAGTGTTTTCAGCTATCAGCTTTAGCGTTTTCAGCTATCAGCTTCAGTGTTTTCAGCTATCAGCTTCAGTGTTTTCATCTATCAGCTTCAGTGTTTTCATCTATCAGCTTCAGTGTTTTCAGCTATCAGCTTTAGTGTTTTCATCTATCAGCTTCAGTGTTTTCAGCTATCAGCTTTAGTGTTTTCAGCTATCAGCTTTAGTGTTTTCATCTATCAGCTTCAGTGTTTTCAGCTATCAGCTTCAGTGTTTTCATCTATCAGCTTCAGTGTTTTCAGCTATCAGCTTTAGCGTTTTCAGCTATCAGCTTCAGTGTTTTCAGCTATCAGCTTCAGTGTTTTCATCTATCAGCTTCAGTGTTTTCAGCTATCAGCTTCAGTGTTTTCAGCTATCAGCTTTAGCGTTTTCAGTTTCAGCTATTCAGCTTCAGTGTTTTTATCAGCCTCAGTGTAGCTTCAGTGTGTTCATCTATAATTCAGTGTTTTCAAATATTCAGCTTTCAGCTATCATAGTGTTTCAGCTATCAGCTTTAGCGTTACAGCTATCAAGCTTTAAGTGTTTTCAGCTAAAGCTTTTTTAGCTAAGCTATAGCGTTTAGCTATCAGAGTTTAGTGTTTTCAGCTATCAGATTCAGTGTTTTTCAGCTAATAAGCTATCAGCTATCTAGGTGTTTTCACTATCAGCTTCAGTAGCTAAGCTATTGATCATTAGTGTTTTCAGCTATCAGCTGTATCAGTGTTTTTCAGCTATCAGCTTCAGTGTTTTCAGCTATAGCTTTAGAGCTATCAGCTTCAGTTTTAGCTAAAGCTATATAAAGATAAGTGTTTCAGCTATCAGCTTTAGCGTTTTCAGCTATAGCTCAGTGTTTTAGCTATCAGCTTCAGTGTTTTTCAGCTATCAGCCTTCATGTGTTTTCAGCTATCAGCTTAGTGTTTTCAGCTATCACTTTAGCTTAGTTTTAGCTATAGCTTTAGTGTTTCAGCTATCAGCTTTAGTTGTTTCAGCTATCAGCTTCAGTGTTTTCAAGCTAATCAGCTTTAGTGTTTTCAGCTATCAGCTTAGTGTTTTTAAGCTATAATTTAGATAGATAAGCTATCAGCTTAGCGTGTTCAGCTATCAGCTTCAGTGTTTTCAGCTATCAGCTAGTGTTTAGCTATCAGCTTTAGTGTTTTCAGCTATCAGCTTTAGTGTTTTCAGCTCATCTTTAGTGTTTTAAGATATCAGATTTAGTGTTTTCAGCTATCAGCTTTAGTGTTTTCAGCTATAAGCTTTAGTGTTTTCAGCTATCAGCTTTAGTGTTTTCAGCTATCAGCTTCAGTGTTTTCAGCTATCAGCTTTAGCGTTTTTAGCTATCAGCTTTAGCGTTTTCAGCTATCAGCTTTAGTGTTTTTCAGCTATCAGCTTCAGTTTTTTTAGCACATCTTTAGTGTTTTTAAGAATATCAGATTTAGTGTTTTCAGCTATCAGCTTTAGTGTTTTCAGCTATCAGCTTCAGTGTTTTCAGCTAATATTAAGAGAAGCTTTAGGGTTTTCAGCTATAAGCTTTAGTGTTTTCAGCTATCACCTTTAATGTTTTCAGCTATCAGCTTTAGTGTTTTCAGCTATCAGCTTTAGTGTTTTCAGCTATCATCTTTAGTGTTTTAAGATATCAGATTTAGTGTTTTCAGCTATCAGCTTTAGCGTGTTCAGCTATCAGCTTCAGTGTTTTCAGCTATAAGCTTCAGTGTTTTCAGCTATCAGCTTCAGTGTTTTCAGCTATCACTTTAGCGTGTTCAGCTATCAGCTTCAGTGTTTTCAGCTATAAGCTTCAGTGTTTCAGCTATCACCTTTAGTGTTTTCAGCTATCAGCTTCAGTGTTTTCAGCTATCAGCTTGCGTTTTTAGCTATCAGCTTTAGCGTTTTCAGCATCAGCTTCAGTGTTTTCATCTATCATCTTCAGTGTTTTCAGCTATCAGCTTCAGTGTTTTCATCTATCATCTTCAGTGTTTTCAGCTATCAGCTTCAGTGTTTTCAGCTATCAGCTTCAGTGTTTTCATCTATCAGCTTCAGTGTTTTCATCTATCAGCTTCAGTGTTTTCATCTATCAGCTTTAGTGTTTTCAGCTATCAGGTTTAGTGTTTTCAGCTATCAGCTTTCAGTGTTTTCAGCTATCAGCTTCAGTGTTTTCAGCTATCAGCTTTAGCGTTTTCAGCTATAGCTTAGCGTTTCAGCTATCAGCTTCAGTGTTTTCATCTATCAGCTTTCAGTGTTTTCATCTATCAGCTTCAGTGTTTTCAGCTATCAGTTTCAGTGTTTTCAGCTATCAGTTTCAGTGTTTTCAGCTATCAGCTTCAGTGTTTTCAGCTATCAGCTTCAGTGTTTTCATCTATCAGCTTCAGTGTTTTCAGCTATCAGTTCAGCGTTTTCAGCTATCAGCTTCAGTGTTTTCATCTATCAGCTTCAGTGTTTTCATCTATCAGCTTCAGTGTTTTCAGCTATCAGTTCAGTGTTTTCAGCTATCAGTTTCAGTGTTTTCAGCTATCACTTTCAGTGGGTTTAGGGTATCAGTTGCAGTGTTTTCATCTATCAGCTTCAGTGTTTTCAGCTAAGTTCAGTGTTTCAAGCTTCAGTTTCAGTGTTTTCAGCTATAAGTTCAGTGTTTTCATCTGCAGTTAGTGTTTTCATCTATCAGCTAGCGTTTTCAGCTATCATCTTCAGCGTTTTCAGCCACTAGCTTTAGGTTTCAGCCATCAGTTTAGTGTTTTTAGCTATCAGCTTCACGTTTTCAGCTATCAGCTTCATGTTTTCAGCTATCAGCTTCAGTGTTTTCAGCTATCAGCTTCAGTGTTTTCAGCTATAGTTCAGTCGTTTTCATGCTTCAGTCAGCATCAGTTTTCAGCTATCAGCTTCAGCGTTTTCAGTATCAGCTCAGTGTTTCATCAGTGGCAGCTCAGTGTTTCAGCATCAGCTTTAGTGTTTTCAGCTATCAGCTTCAGTGTTTTCAGCTATCAGCTCAGTGTTTTCAGCCATCAGCTTCAGTGTTTTCAGCCATCAGCTTTAGTGGTTTTCAGCTATCAGCTTAGTGTTTTCACTATCAGCTTCAGTGTTTTCAGGCTATCAGCTTTAGTGTTTTCAGCTATCAGCTTCAGTGTTTTAGCAGGTATCAGCCTTCAGGTGTTTTCAGCTATCAGCTTCAGTGTTTTCAGCTATAGCTTCAGTGTTTTCAGCCATCAGCTTCAGTGTTTTCAGCATCAGCTTTAGTGTTTTTCAGCTATCAGCTTCAGTGTTTTCTGGTGTTTTCAGCTTATCAGCTTTCAGTGTTTTCATTCTAGTGGGCAGCTTCAGGTTTTTCATTCTATCAGCTTTCAGTGTTTTTCAGCTATCATCCAGATTAATTTATTTCAGGTTTCAGATTCGGTGTTTTCATCTATTAATTTCAGCATCTTCATTGGTCAATTTCAGCTCCCAGCATTCACACTAGCATTATCCCAGCTAATGCTTTTACATTTTATATCTATACTGATCTATAATCACATCTATAATCTGCTCTATCTTTTTATATTCATAACTATGTTAACAAGTTTTAAATAATGAAACATTTATTAAATAATGTTTTTCTTCTGTTCAGCCTTTGAACTAAAGTGAGTTTTATAGTTTTTGGTCCGTGGTGTGATTGAGTTCAAAGGTCAAGCCCAGAAGGTCATGAGTCCTGGTTCAGGTCCAGCACCTCCTCGATCAGAGCTCCTCTGACCTCCTGCTCCTCCTCACATCTCCTCCTCCCCGATGCTGACGCGTGCTCTCTGCCGCCGCCGCCGCGCTTACAGTGGAGCGAACGGCGCCGTAATCCAATTTCTGCTTAAAGCGACAACAAAAGCAGCAGCAGAAGGTTCTCACTCCCGCTCAGGATCGGATCTGGATTATCTGCTGGAGAAACCGGCTCTGAAGGAGAAGAACCGGCGCTGACGGGCAGAACGGAAGCTGGACTCAATTACAGGGGGGGGGGGTAAATCCTCACATTCACGTTCACATCCAGCCTTTTGGATCCTTCTGGTTCTGATGTCACAACTTCCACAGAACCCATCAGTTCTGTTCTTCTCTTCATGGGTGGTTGGCTTCACTCTAACATATCGGGACGGTTCTCCGCCTTCAGAACCAGAACCAGAGCCGTACGCTCTCCCATGATGCACTGCTGCAGGACTAATGGATTCTCCGACCCGGCTGTCCGGCCCGGCCCAGCATGGATCACAGAGAACATTTCTCCTGCTGACAGTTCTGGGCCAGAAGAGGAGCTGCAGCATCTGGAGGAGCCTCGGAGGAGGCGGGGCAAAGGAGGCAGCTGCTCGTCTGTCTCCATGGCAACCGGGTGTGAGGGGGGCCAGGAACTGCAGGAGGTGATCCTGATGGAGCCGAGGATCTCTGGATTCAGTTACTGTGGATCCGGAGAAGAAAGGATCCGGAACATGACGAAGCATGACCCGGAAGATTCTGGAGAACACGGGTGGGTGAGACCGGGTGAGACTAGAGGAGACTAGAGGAGACCGGGTGTGAGGGGGGCCAGGACCTGCAGGAGGTGATCCTGATGGAGCCGAGGAGCTCTGAATTCAGTTACTGTGGATCCGGAACATGACGACGTCTGACCCGGAAGACTCTGGAGAACACGAGTGGGTGAGACATGGTGAGACTAGAGGAGACTAGAGGAGACTAGAGGAGACCGGGTGAGACTAGAGGAGACTAGAGGAGACTAGAGGAGACTAGAGGAGACCAGGTGAGACTAGAGGAGACTAGAGGAGACTAGAGGAGACTAGAGGAGACCAGGTGAGACTAGAGGAGACTAGAGGAGACCGGGTGTGAGGGGGCCAGGACCTGCAGGCGGTGATTCTGATGGAGCCGAGGATCTCTGGATTCAGTTACTGTGGATCCGGAACACGACGACGTCTGACCCGGAAGACTCTGGAGAACACGAGTGGGTGAGACCTGGTGAGACTAGAGGAGACCAGAGGAGACCGGGTGAGACCGGGTGAGACCAGGTGAGACCGGGTGAGACTAGAGGAGACCGGGTGAGACTAGAGGAGACCGGGTGAGAGGGGGCCAGGACCTGCAGGCGGTGATCCTGATGGAGCCGAGGATCTCTGGATTCAGTTACTGTGGATCCGGAGAAGAAAGGATCCGGAACATGACCACGTCTGACCCAAAGACTCTGGAGAACACGGGTGGGTGAGACCGGGTGAGACTAGAGGAGACTAGAGGAGACCAGGTGAGACCAGGTGAGACTAGAGGAGACCGGGTGAGACTAGAGGAGACTAGAGGTGACCAGGTGAGACTAGAGGAGACTAGAGGAGACCGGGTGAGACTAGAGGAGACTAGAGGAGACCGGGTGTGAGGGGGCCAGGAACTGCAGGAGGTGATCCTGATGGAGCCGAGGATCTCTGGATTCAGTTACTGTGGATCCGGAACATGACGACGTCTGACCCGGAAGACTCTGGAGAACACGAGTGGGTGAGACCTGGTGAGACTAGAGGAGACTAGAGGAGACCAGGTGAGACCAGGTGAGACCAGGTGAGACCAGGTGAGACTAGGGTGACTATGTAAGCAGATGAGACCAGATGAGACTAGGTGAGACTAAAGGAGACCAGGTGAGACTAGAGGAGATCGGGTGAGACCAGGTGAGACCAGGTGAGACCAGGTGAGACTAGGGGTGACTATGTACGAGCAGATGAGACCAGATGAGTCTAGGTGAGACTAAAGGAGACCAGGTGAGACTAGAGGAGATCGGGTGAGACCAGGTGAGACCAGGTGAGACCAGGTGAGACCGGGTGAGACTAGAGGAGACTAGAGGAGACTAGAGGAGACCAGTTGAGACTAGGTGAGACCAGGTGAGACTAGAGGAGACTAGAGGAGACTAGAGGAGACCAGGTGAGACCAGGTGAGACTAGAGGAGACTAGAGGAGACTAGAGGAGACCAGGTGAGACCAGGTGAGACTAGAGGAGACCGGGTGAGACTAGAGGAGACTAGAGGAGACCAGTTGAGACTAGGTGAGACCAGGTGAGACTAGAGGAGACTAGAGGAGACTAGAGGAGACCAGGTGGAGACTAGAGGAGACCGGTGAGACTGAGAGGAGACTAGAGGAGACCAGTTGAGGACTAGAGTGAGACCTGGGTGAGACTAGAGGAGAGACTAGAGGAGACTAGAGGAGACCAGTTAGAGACTAGAGTGAACCGAGGTGAGAGACTAGAGAGACTAGAGAGACTAGAGGAGACGCAGATGAGTCTAGGTGAGACTAGAAGGGACCAGGTGAGACAGAAGAAGATCGGGTGAGACCAGGTGAGACCAGGTGAGACCAGGTGAGACTAGGGGTGACTATGTAGCGAGACAGAGTGAGACCCAGATGAGTCTAGGTGAGACTAAAGGAGACAGGTGAGACTAGACTGGAGATCGGGTGAGACCAGGTGAGACGAGGTGAGAGACAGTGTGAGACCGGTGAGAACTATGAGGAGACTAGAGGAAGACTGAGAGACCAGTTGAGACTGAGGTTGAGACCTAGGTGAGACTAGAGGAGACTAGAGGAGACTAGAGGAGACCAGGTGAGACCAGGTTGGAGACTAGAGGAGGACTAGAGGAGACTAGAGGAGACCAGGTGAGACCAGGTGAGACTAGAGAGGGAGATGACTAGGTGAGACTAGAGGAGACCAGTAGAGGAGACGCCAGGTGAGACAGGTGAGACCCAGGTGAGACTAGAGGAGACTAGAGGAGACCTAGAGGAGACCAGAGTGAGACCAGGTGAGACTAGAGGGAGACCGGGTGAGACTGGAGGAGACTAGAGAGAGACAGAGTTGAGGACTAGGTGAGACCAGGGGTGAGACTAGAGGAGACTAGAGGAGGAGACTAGAGGAGGACCAGTTGAGACTAGGTGAGACCAGGTGAGACTAGAAGGAGAGACTAGAGGAGACTAGAGGAGACAGATGAAGTCTAGGTGAGACTAAAGGAGACCAGGTGAGACTAGAGGAGATCGGGTGAGACCAAGGTGAGACCAGGTGCGACCAGGTGGAGACTAGGGGTGACTATGTACGAGCAGATGAGACCAGATGAGTCTAGGTGAGACTAAAGGAGACCAGGTGAGACTAGAGGAGATCGGGTGAGGACCAGGTGAGACCAGGTGAGACTAGGTGAGACCGGAGTGAGACTAGAGGAGACTAGAGGAGACTAGAAGGAGGACAGTGTGAGACTAGGTGAGACCAGGTGAGACTAGAGGAGACTAGAGGAGAACTAGTGAGGAAGACCAGGTGAGACTAGGGAGACTAGAGGAGACTAGAGGAGACTAGAGGAGACAGGTGAGACCAGAGGTGAGACCTAGAGGAGACCGGGTGAGACTAGAGGAGACTAGAGGGAGACCAGTTGAGACTAGGTGAGACCAGGTGAGACTAGAGGAGACTAGAGGAGACTAGAGGAGACAGGTGAGACAGGTGAGACTAGAGGAGACCGGTGAGAAGAGAGACTAGAGGAGACCAGTTGAGACTGGTGAGACCGGGTGAGACTAGAGGAGACTAGAGGAGACTAGAGGAGACCAGTTGAGACTAGGTGAGACCAGGTGAGACTAGAGGAGACTAGAGGAGACTAGAGGAGACCAGTTGAGACTAGGTGAGACCAGGTGAGACTAGAGGAGAGGGTGAGAGCTAGAGGAGACTAAGGAGACCAGTTGAGACTAGGTGAGACCGGGTGAGACTAGAGGAGACTAGAGGAGAACTAGAGGAGACCAGTTTGAGACTAGGTGAGACCAGGTGAGACTAGAGGAGACCGGGTGAGACTAGAGGAGACTAGAGGAGACCAGTTGAGACTAGGTGAGACCGGGTGAGACTAGAGGAGACTAGAGGAGACTAGAGGAGACCAGTTGAGACTAGGTGAGACCAGGTGAGACTAGAGGAGACTAGAGGAGACCGGGTGAGACCGGGTGAGACTAGAGGAGACTAGAGAGACCAGGTGAGACCGGGTGAGACTAGAGGAGAACAGGTGAGACTAGAGGAGACCGGGTGAGACCGGGTGAGACTAGAGGAGACTAGAGGAGACCGGGTGTGAGGGGGCCAGGACCTGCAGGAGGTGATCCTGATGGAGCCGAGGATCTCTGGATTCAGTTACTGTGGATCCGGAACACGACGACGTCTGACCCGGAAGACTCTGGAGAACACGAGTGGGTGAGACCTGGTGAGACTAGAGGAGACCAGAGGAGACCGGGTGAGACCAGGTGAGACCAGGTGAGACCGGGTGAGACTAGAGGAGACCGGGTGAGACTAGAGGAGACCGGTGAGACTAGAGGAGACTAGAGGAGACCAGTTGAGACTAGGTGAGACCGGGTGAGACTAGAGGAGACTAGAGGAGACTAGAGGAGACCAGTTGAGACTAGGTGAGACCAGGTGAGACTAGAGGAGACCGGGTGAGACTAGAGGAGACTAAGGAGACCAGTTGAGACTAGGTGAGACCGGGTGAGACTAGAGGAGACTAGAGGAGACTAGAGGAGACCAGTTGAGACTAGGTGAGACCAGGTGAGACTAGAGGAGACCGGGTGAGACTAGAGGAGACTAGAGGAGACCAGTTGAGACTAGGTGAGACCGGGTGAGACTAGAGGAGACTAGAGGAGACTAGAGGAGACCAGTTGAGACTAGGTGAGACCAGGTGAGACTAGAGGAGACTAGAGGAGACCGGGTGAGACCGGGTGAGACTAGAGGAGACTAGAGGAGACCAGGTGAGACCGGGTGAGACTAGAGGAGAACAGGTGAGACTAGAGGAGACCGGGTGAGACCGGGGTGAGACTAGAGGAGACTAGAGGAGACCGGGTGTGAGGGGGGCCAGGACCTGCAGGCGGTGATCCTGATGGAGCCGAGGATCTCTGGATTCAGTTACTGTGGATCCGGAACACGACGACGTCTGACCCGGAAGATTCTGGAGAACCCGAGTGGGTGAGACCGGGTGAGACATGGTGAGACTAGAGGAGACTAGAGGAGACCAGTTGAGACTAGGTGAGACCAGGTGAGACTAGAGGAGACCGGGTGAGACTAGAGGAGACTAGAGGAACAGTTGAGACTAGGTGAGACCGGGTGAGACTAGAGGAGACTAGAGGAGACTAGAGGAGACCAGTTGAGACTAGGTGAGACCAGGTGAGACTAGAGGAGACTAGAGGAGACCGGGTGAGACCGGGTGAGACTAGAGGAGACTAGAGGAGACCAGGTGAGACCGGGTGAGACTAGAGGAGAACAGGTGAGACTAGAGGAGACCGGGTGAGACCGGGGTGAGACTAGAGGAGACTAGAGGAGACCGGGTGTGAGGGGGCCAGGACCTGCAGGCGGTGATCCTGATGGAGCCGAGGATCTCTGGATTCAGTTACTGTGGATCCGGAACACGACGACGTCTGACCCGGAAGACTCTGGAGAACACGAGTGGGTGAGACCTGGTGAGACTAGAGGAGACCAGAGGAGACCGGGTGAGACCGGGTGAGACCAGGTGAGACCGGGTGAGACTAGAGGAGACCGGGTGAGACTAGAGGAGACCGGGTGAGACTAGAGGAGACTAGAGGAGACCAGTTGAGACTAGGTGAGACCGGGTGAGACTAGAGGAGACTAGAGGAGACTAGAGGAGACCAGTTGAGACTAGGTGAGACCAGGTGAGACTAGAGGAGACTAGAGGAGACCGGGTGAGACCGGGTGAGACTAGAGGAGACTAGAGGAGACCAGGTGAGACCGGGTGAGACTAGAGGAGAACAGGTGAGACTAGAGGAGACCGGGTGAGACCGGGGTGAGACTAGAGGAGACTAGAGGAGACCGGGTGTGAGGGGGCCAGGACCTGCAGGCGGTGATCCTGATGGAGCCGAGGATCTCTGGATTCAGTTACTGTGGATCCGGAACACGACGACGTCTGACCCGGAAGACTCTGGAGAACACGAGTGGGTGAGACCTGGTGAGACTAGAGGAGACTAGAGGAGACCAGGTGAGACCAGGTGAGACCAGGTGAGACCAGGTGAGACTAGAGGAGACCGGGTGAGACTAGAGGAGATCGGGTGAGACCAGGTGAGACCAGGTGAGACCAGGTGAGACTAGGGGTGACTATGTACGAGCAGATGAGACCAGATGAGACTAGGTGAGACTAAAGGAGACCAGGTGAGACTAGAGGAGATCGGGTGAGACCAGGTGAGACCAGGTGAGACCAGGTGAGACCGGGTGAGACTAGAGGAGAACAGGTGAGACTAGAGGAGACCGGGTGAGACCGGGGTGAGACTAGAGGAGACTAGAGGAGACCGGGTGTGAGGGGGCCAGGACCTGCAGGCGGTGATTCTGATGGAGCCGAGGAGCTCTGGATTCAGTTACTGTGGATACGGAACACGACGACGTCTGACCCGGAAGATTCTGGAGAACACGAGTGGGTGAGACCTGGTGAGACTAGAGGAGACCAGAGGAGACCGGGTGAGACCGGGTGAGACCAGGTGAGACCGGGTGAGACTAGAGGAGACCGGGTGTGAGGGGGGCAGGAACTGCAGGCGGTGATCCTGATGGAGCCGAGGATCTCTGGATTCAGTTACTGTGGATACGGAACACGACGACGTCTGACCCGGAAGACTCTGGAGAACACGAGTGGGTGAGACCTGGTGAGACTAGAGGAGACTAGAGGAGACCAGGTGAGACCAGGTGAGACCAGGTGAGACCAGGTGAGACTAGGGGTGACTATGTACGAGCAGATGAGACCAGATGAGTCTAGGTGAGACTAAAGGAGACCAGGTGAGACTAGAGGAGATCGGGTGAGACCAGGTGAGACCAGGTGAGACCAGGTGAGACCAGGTGAGACTAGGGGTGACTATGTACGAGCAGATGAGACCAGATGAGACTAGGTGAGACTAAAGGAGACCAGGTGAGACTAGGTGAGACTAGATGAGACCAGTTGAGACTAGAGGAGACCGGGTGAGACTAGAGGAGACTAGAGGAGACCGGGTGTGAGGGGGCCAGGACCTGCAGGAGGTGATCCTGATGGAGCCGAGGATCTCTGGATTCAGTTACTGTGGATACGGAACACGACGACGTCTGACCCGGAAGACTCTGGAGAACACGAGTGGGTGAGACCTGGTGAGACTAGAGGAGACTAGAGGAGACCAGGTGAGACCAGGTGAGACCAGGTGAGACCAGGTGAGACTAGGGGTGACTATGTACGAGCAGATGAGACCAGATGAGTCTAGGTGAGACTAAAGGAGACCAGGTGAGACTAGAGGAGATCGGGTGAGACCAGGTGAGACCAGGTGAGACCAGGTGAGACCAGGTGAGACTAGGGGTGACTATGTACGAGCAGATGAGACCAGATGAGACTAGGTGAGACTAAAGGAGACCAGGTGAGACCGGGTGAGACTAGAGGAGACTAGAGGAGACTAGAGGAGACCAGTTGAGACTAGGTGAGACCAGGTGAGACTAGAGGAGACTAGAGGAGACCGGGTGAGACCGGGTGAGACTAGAGGAGACTAGAGGAGACCAGGTGAGACTAGGTGAGACCAGGTGAGACTAGAGGAGACTAGAGGAGACCGGGTGAGACCGGGTGAGACTAGAGGAGACTAGAGGAGACCAGTTGAGACCAGGTGAGACTAGGGGTGACTATGTACGAGCAGATGAGACCAGATGAGACTAGGTGAGACTAAAGGAGACCAGGTGAGACTAGGTGAGACTAGATGAGACCAGGTGAGACTAGGTGAGACATGGTGAGACTAGGTGA
Organism: Oryzias javanicus; assembly: GCA_003999625.1. NCBI lineage: Eukaryota > Metazoa > Chordata > Actinopteri > Beloniformes > Adrianichthyidae > Oryzias > Oryzias javanicus. The sequence continues at coordinate 424,774 of ML136649.1, forward strand.
GACATGGTGAGACCAGGTGAGGTTGTGATCCTGAACTTGGACTTTCTCTCTTCTCCATCAGTCCTGCTGATCAGATTCCGAGTCTTTCTGCTGCAGCTGAACAGGAAGTGACCGAGTTACCGAGTTTCTCTGGGTTTGTGACCTTCATCCTGACTTCATCAGTCGGCTGCACTCGGTTCATCTTCCTGACAGAACACACACACACACAGCCCCCCCCCCCACACACACACACACACCCGGGGCTCAGGAACAAAGATCTGATCACCTGATGTGAGGAAGAAGATTCAACAACTTTCTGTTGGACGAACTCTGATGACATCATCCTGCTGAGACACCTTCATCATCTTCATCATCTTCATCATCTTCATCATCCTGCTGAGACACCTTCATCATCTTCATCACCTTCATCATCTTCATCATCCTGCTGAGACACCTTCATCATCTTCATCACCTTCATCATCTTCATCATCCTGCTGAGACACCTTCATCATCTTCATCATCATCATCATCTTCATCATCATCATCATCATCATCATCATCATCATCATCTCTGATAAACATGCTGCCTGTTCTACAGAATCTTTACAGAACCACAGCACAACCGTCCCAGCAGGGGTTCCTCCATCCCGGTTCCTCCGTTCCGGTCCCTCCGTCCCGGTTCCTCCGTCCCGGTTCCTCCGTTCTGGACCCTCGCGGTCGTCTTCCCGGAGCGCCGCGCACCGGGCCGGCGTCGGTGAATCCTCCCTTCCCAGCATGCATTATTCAGCGGCGGGAAGCGTTTGAGCAGGAATACAGGTCGGGTCAGGAGTTTATCTGAACATCAATATTTGATCAGACGGAAACACGGATGATACACAGCAGAACCAGAACCTCTTCCAGTATCGTCTTCATTCTGGACCCAGAATGGATTCAAGCTCCATCATCCTCAGAACAGAATCAGAACCTTCACTCTGGACCCAGACCCGGCTCCTGCTGGTGGATTCCAGCTGCATCATCCTCAGAACAGAATCAGAACCTTCACTCTGGACCCAGACCCGGCTCCTGCTGGTGGATTCCAGCTGCATCATCCTCAGAACAGAATCAGAACCTTCATTCTGGACCCAGACCTGGCTCCTGCTGGTGGATTCCAGCTATCATCCTCAGAACAGAATCAGAACCTTCATTCTGGACCCAGACCCGGCTCCTGCTGGTGGATTCCAGCTATCATCCTCAGAACAGAATCAGAACCTTCATTCTGGACCCAGACCCGGCTCCTGCTGGTGGATTCCAGCTGCATCATCCTCAGAACAGAATCAGAACCTTCATTCTGGACCCAGACCCGGCTGCTGCTGGTGGATTCCAGCTGCATCATCCTCGGAACAGAATCAGAACCTTCATTCTGGACCCAGACCCGGCTGCTGCTGGTGGATTCCAGCTGCATCATCCTCAGAACAGAATCAGAACCTTCATTCTGGACCCAGACCCGGCTCCTGCTGGTGAATTCCAGCTGCATCATCCTCAGAACAGAATCAGAACTTGGACAGGTGCAGAGATTTGTGCTGCTGATCTTCACCTTCACACTTAATTAAAAATCAAACGGGTCGGATCGGAGCAGATGTGGCGCTGGAGCCGGCGGTAATCGGAGCGGACGCACGCTTTGACGGCTTCTTTGTTTGTTTCACTTCAGTGATTTCACAGCCTGGAGCACCTGTTGTGTGGAGGCGGGGCTTCCTGTGGAGAAAGGCGCTTTAGTGACGGAGTCGGTTCTGTTTGACCCGCTGTGGTCTGCAGGTCTGACTTTATATAGACAGAAGAACCTGATGGACCGACCTGTTCCAGACCCGCCTCCAGTGGTCATTGGAGGAACTGCAACAAGGAACAACAGGTTTGGACTGGTTTCTAGAGACGACGGGTCCAGGAGAGGAAAATGTGTCAGTCCTCCACAGCAGTACATGAGGGAGGCCCAAGTCACTAACCGAGTCGTCGTCTGAGTCACTGTACAAGTCAACATTGAATCGCAATCAGCATTTCAGTCACTGTCTGGGTCACCATCCCAGTTGTCATCTAGTTAATGCTCGAATCACAATCCAAGTCACCATCCAAGTGTCCGTCCAAGTCACCATCCAATTGTCTGTCCAAGTCACCATCCAAGTGTCTGTCCAAGTGTCCGTCCAAGTCACCATCCATGTGTCCGTCCAAGTCACCATCCAAGTGTCTATCCAAGTCACCATCCAAGTGTCCGTCCAAGTCACCATCCAAGTGTCCGTCCAAGTCACCATCCAAGTGTCTATCCAAGTCACCATCCAAGTGTCCATCCAATTCACCATCCAAGTGTCCGTCCAAGTCACCATCCATGTGTCCGTCCAAGTCACTATCCAAGTGTCTATCCAAGTCACCATCCATGTGTCCGTCCAAGTCACTATCCAAGTGTCCATCCAATTCACCATCCAAGTGTCCGTCCAAGTCACCATCCATGTGTCCGTACAAGTCACCATCCAAGTGTCTATCCAAGTCACCATCCAAGTGTCCATCCAATTCACCATCCAAGTGTCTGTCCAAGTCACCATCCAAGTGTCCATCCAATTCACCATCCAAGTGTCTGTCCAAGTCACCATCCAAGTGTCTGTCCAAGTCACCATCCAAGTGTCTGTCCAAGTCACCATCCAAGTGTTTGTCCAAGTCACCATTTAAATGTCCATCCAAGTCACCATCCAAGTGTCCATCCAAGTAACCATCCAAGTGTCTGTCCAATTCACCATCCAAGTGTCCATCCAAGTCACCATCCAAGTGTCTGTCCAAGTCACCATCCAAGTGTCTGTCCAAGTCACCATCCAAGTGTCCGCCTAAGTTACCATCCAAGTGTCTGTCCAAGTCACCATCCAATTGTCTGTCCAAGTCACCATCCAAGTGTTTGTCCAAGTCACCATTTAAGTGTCCATCCAAGTCACCATCCAAGTGTCCGCCCAAGTCACCATCCAAGTGTCTGTCCAATTCACCATCCAAGTGTCCATCCAATTCACCATCCAAGTGTCTGTCCAAGTCACCATCCAAGTGTCCGCCTAAGTCACCATCCAAGTGTCTGTCCAAGTCACCATCCAAGTGACCGCCCAAGTCACTATCCAAGTGTCGTCCAAGTCACCATCCGAGTGTCCGCCCAAGTCACCATCCAAGTGTCCTTCCAAGTCACCATCCAATTGTAAGTCCAAGTCACTATCCAAATGTCCATCCAAGTCATCATCCAATTGTCCGTCCAAGTCATCATCCAAGTGTCTGTCTTAGTCACCATCCAAGTGTCCGCCCAAGTCACTATCCAAGTTTCTGCTCAAGTCACCATCCAAGTGTCTGTACAAGTCACCATCCAAGTGTCTGCCCAACACACCATCCAAGTGACCCCCCAGTCGCTGACCCAGATGCTAAGTTATTGTTCTAGTCACCCTCTTAGCTGCTATCTAAGTCTTAGTTGATGGCCATTTCATTGTCTCAGTCATCATTTAAGTTACCATCCCTGTCACTATCCAAGTCGCTGACCTGGTTATCATCCCATTTACCATTCAAGTCACTGTCTGTGTTATCATTCAAATCGACCCAGTCACTGTCCTAGTCTGTGTCCCTGTCGCCATTTCAGTCGCTGTCCGAATTGCCATCCAAGTCAATGTTCCAGTCCTTGTCTGACCTGCTGTCAAAGTCTCTGTTCCAGTCACCGTCCCTGTTGCCATCCTAGTTCTGTTTGACCTGCTGTCTCACTCACCGTCCCAGTCGCTGTCTGACCTGCTGTCCAAGTCCTGTGCAAGAGCAAATATCCACTAGAGGAAAACAAAGATCATGGATCATGTTTGGTGTTGACGGTAGACCACAGTAGACCACAGTAGACCACAGTAGACCACAGTGGACCACAGTAGACCACAGTAGACCACAGTGGACCACAGTAGACCACAGTGGACCACAGTAGACCACAGTGGACCAGAGTAGACCACAGTAGACCACAGTAGACCACAGTAGACCACAGTAGACCACAGTAGACCACAGTAGACCACAGTGGACCACAGTAGACCACAGTGGACCAGAGTAGACCACAGTAGACCACAGTAGACCACAGTAGACCACAGTAGACCACAGTAGACCACAGTAGACCACAGTAGACCACAGTAGACCACAGTGGACCAGAGTAGACCACAGTAGACCACAGTAGACCACAGTAGACCACAGTAGACCACAGTAGACCACAGTAGACCACAGTGGACCACAGTAGACCACAGTAGACCACAGTAGACCACAGTGGACCACAGTGGACCACAGTAGACCACAGTAGACCACAGTGGACCACAGTAGACCACAGTAGACCACAGTAGACCAGAGTAGACCAGAGTAGACCACAGTAGATCACAGTAGACCAGAGTAGACCACAGTGGACCACAGTAGACCACAGTAGACCACAGTGGACCACAGTGGACCACAGTAGACCACAGTAGACCACAGTAGACCACAGTAGACCACAGTAGATCACAGTAGACCAGAGTAGACCACAGTAGACCACAGTAGACCACAGTAGACCACAGTGGACCACAGTGGACCACAGTAGACCACAGTAGACCACAGTGGACCACAGTAGACCACAGTAAACCACAGTAGACCACAGTAGACCACAGTAGACCACAGTAGACCACAGTGGACCACAGTAGACCACAGTAGACCACAGTAGACCACAGTAGACCACAGTAGATCACAGTAGACCACAGTAGACCACAGTGGACCACAGTAAACCACAGTAGACCACAGTAGACCACAGTAGACCACAGTAGACCACAGTGGACCACAGTGGACCACAGTAGACCACAGTAGACCACAGTAGACCACAGTAGACCACAGTAGACCACAGTAGACCACAGTAGACCACAGTAAACCACAGTAGACCACAGTAGACCACAGTAGACCAGAGTAGACCACAGTGGACCACAGTAGACCACAGTAGACCACAGTGGACCACTCCTCTACAGAAAAAACCTGAACCAGAAACTCCCAGTAACTGTCTTCTAGACTCTGGTTATCTGAGGTTTTTGGGATCAAACTGCTTCCATCAGACTAGTAACCTGACAACTCAGACCAATGTTCTGCTGCTGTGGTGTAGCGGCCGCAGAGAGGAGCTGTGGTGACGTAGACTGAGGAAAGGCTGGAAATAACCAAAGCAATCACCTTTGTCGTGGTATCTGATGCGTTAGGAACCATGACAACCCCCAAACTGGTTCCAGGAACTCCCAGAGGGCCTGCTGGGAAACCTGGAGGACGGTTTGAGGAGAACGGTCAGATGTGGAAGACGAGACCGTCTGTGTTAACTCTGTTCGGACGAGTGTAAAAACCATCTGATTAGTGAGTTAAAAACAGCCGTTCATTTCAGGTATTCTGTGAAGAAATGTCCTCAAAGCGGCATAAACGTTCCCTCTGACACGGAGTCCCAGCGAGTGAGTGATTTTCTTTTTAGCGCGATTGTTGTAACGGCCTTAAAGTGCCTCCCCGACTGCGCCTCGGAAAACCAAGCCGGAGAAATAATGAAGGCAAAGAGGCAATCGTCATTCCTTTTTAGCATTCAGCCTCTTTGCCACAGATGACCCCCGAGTATTGGGCCTGGCAGCCCAGCGCAATTATCATTCAGCGCCAGTGAAGGACTCTGTTTGATATCTGCCAAGGTAATTTAGGGAGAAAGATTGAACACAGCTTTGATTCCTTTTTTCCTCTTCCCTAGAATTGGGACTGACCCCTCTGCATCTAAAGCGGACTTATCTCTGCTCCGACAGCCGCCGCTTTGGTCGACAACAACACCCGGCTGACGCTTGTTGGTGTGACTTTGAGGAAGAGAAAGCCTAAGAACAACCGGACGGACGGCTCGACCCTTCACAGAAATGAATGGAATGGAAGAGTTGTTCTCCTGAGGCTCTTATTCTGAAGGGTTTAATCTCTGACTGCATTCTAGATCCTCTCAGATTGGTGTTTATTTTACTGAGTACAGTGCAGTTACATTTCATTATTCATCATTTAAGTTGGATTTCTTGTTATTAGAGTCGTTTTTTCATATCTTTTACTCACATTAATCCTGAGCTAGACCTCTGTCTCTGGTCCAGAACTACAGAACTAGACATGTTGTTCTTCTCTCTGATTTCAGATCCAGGTGGATCTCCCACGCTCCTGCTCCTGGTCGTGGACTGACTGAGGACTTCATCTCCACTCGTCCCTCAGCTCTATCTGAATGAACTCTATTGTAGAAGCTCATTCTTCTTCACCAGTTCTGGTATCTCCTGTCCGTCCTGATAGGATCTCTCCCTCATGTGGGAATCTCTAAGGTTTCTTCTTTTTAGGAGTTTTTTTCCTTAAGAGAGGAGGGTCTAATATCCAGTTTATTTAGTCTGTTTAGTCTGTAGATATCTTTCATGTTTCATGAATATTTTTTGCATCTGTAAAAATTACTTGCATGAAGCCCAATGAGGCAAAATGTTTGTGATTTTGGGCTGTAGAAATAAAATTGAATTGAATTGAATAGACGGTTTCTAAGAATTCAGAATTCAACAAATTGATCAAAATAAACCATTGTCTAAAGCTTTGTCCACACCAGCTTTTAGAAATGTGCGTTCAAGCGACCACCCCCACTGAAACGCTCATGTAAATGTTCATGTATAGGTCATGTGAAGGCTTGTGTAAACATCTGTAATTGCTTGCGTGAACGTTGTGTAAACGCCGTATAAACGCTCGTGTAAACATCTGTAAACATCGTGTAAACGCCGTATAAACGCTTGTGTAAACGCTCACGTAAACATCTGTAAACGCCGTATAAACGCTTGTGTAAACGTTGTGTAAACGCTTGTGTAAACGCTCACGTAAACATCTGTAAACGCCGTATAAACGCTTGTGTAAACGTTGTGTAAACGCTTGTGTAAACGCTCACGTAAACATCTGTAAACGCCGTATAAACGCTTGTGTAAACGTTGTATAAACGCTTGTGTAAACGCTCACGTAAACATCTGTAAACGCCGTATAAACGCTCGTGTAAACATCTGTAAACATCGTGTAAACGCCGTATAAACGCTTGTGTAAACGCTTGTGTAAACGCTCACGTAAACATCTGTAAACGCCGTATAAACGCTTGTGTAAACGTTGTGTAAACGCTTGTGTAAACGCTCACGTAAACATCTGTAAACGTCGTATAAACGCTTGTGTAAACGTCGTATAAACGCTTGTGCAAACGCTCATGTAAACATGTGTAAATGTCGTGTAAACGTGCAAACGCTCGTGCAAACGCTCGTGCAAACGCTCGTGCAAACGCTCGTGTAAACATGTGTAAACGTTGTGTAAACGTTGTTAAACGCTCGTGCAAACGCTCGTGTAAACATGTGTAAATGTCGTGTAAACGTGCAAACGCTCGTATAAACATCTGTAAACGCTCGTGTAAACATGTGTAAACGTTGTGTAAACGCTCGTGCAAACGCTCGTGTAAACATGTGTAAATGTCGTGTAAACGTGCAAACGCTCATGTAAACATCTGTAAACGTTGTGTAAACGTCGTATAAACGCTCATGTAAATGCTCGCGTAAACATCTCTAAACGTTGTATAAACACCTGTGTAAACGCTCATGCCGTGCAAATCCTCTTGTAAATATCTTTAAACGCTCGTGCAAACGCTCGTGTAAACATCTGTAAACGTTGTGTAAACGTCGTATAAACGCTCATGTAAATGCTCGCGTAAACATCTCTAAACGTTGTATAAACACCTGTGTAAACGCTCATATAAACGCTCGTGCAAATCCTCTTGTAAATATCTTTAAACGCTTGTGCAAACACTCATGTAAACATATGTAAACGCTTGTGTAAACGCCCGTGTAAACATGTGTAAATGTCATGTAAACGTGTAAACGCTCGTGTAAACATCTGTAAACGTTGTGTAAATGTTGTATAAACGCTTGTGTAAACGCTCATGTAAACGCTTGCGTAAACATCTGTAAACGTTGTGTAAACGTCGTATAAACACTTGTGTAAACGCTTGTGTAAACGCTTGTGTAAACGCTTGTGTAAACGCTCACGTAAACATCGTGTAAACGCCGTATAAACGCTTGTGTAAACGTTGTATAAACACTTGTGTAAACGCTTGTGTAAACGCTCACGTAAACATCTGTAAACGCCGTATAAACGCTTGTGCAAACGCTCGTGCAAACGCTCATGCAAACATGTGTAAATGTCGTGTAAACGTGCAAACGCTCGTGCAAACGCTCGTATAAACGCTCGTGCAAACGCTCGTGTAAACATGTGTAAACGTTGTGTAAACGTTGTATAAACGCTCGTGCAAACGCTCGTGTAAACATGTGTAAATGTCGTGTAAACATGCAAACGCTCGTGCAAACGCTCGTGCAAACGCTCGTATAAACGCTCGTGCAAACGCTCGTGTAAACATGTGTAAATGTCGTGTAAACGTGCAAACGCTCGTATAAACATCTGTAAACGCTCGTGTAAACATGTGTAAACGTTGTGTAAACGCTCGTGCAAACGCTCGTGTAAACATGTGTAAATGTCGTGTAAACGTGCAAACGCTCATGTAAACATCTGTAAACGTTGTGTAAACGTCGTATAAACGCTCATGTAAATGCTCGCGTAAACATCTCTAAACGTTGTATAAACACCTGTGTAAACGCTCATATAAACGCTCGTGTAAATGCTCGTGCAAATCCTCTTGTAAATATCTTTAAACGCTTGTGCAAACACTCATGTAAACATATGTAAACGCTTGTGTAAACGCCCGTGTAAACATGTGTAAATGTCATGTAAACGTGTAAACGCTTGTGTAAACATCTCTAAACGTTGTGTAAATGTTGTATAAACGCTTGTGTAAATGCTCATGTAAACGCTTGCGTAAACATCTGTAAACGTTGTGTAAACGTTGTATAAACACTCGTGTAAACGCTCATGTAAACGCTTGCGTAAACATCTGTAAACGTTGTGTAAACGTCGTATAAACACTCGTGTAAACGCTCATGTAAACGCTTGCGTAAACATCTGTAAACGCTTGTGTAAACGTTGTATAAACACTTGTGTAAACGCTTGTGTAAACGCTCACGTAAACATCGTGTAAACGCCGTATAAACGCTTGTGTAAACGTTGTATAAACACTTGTGTAAACGCTTGTGTAAACGCTCACGTAAACATCTGTAAACGCCGTATAAACGCTTGTGTAAACGTTGTATAAACACTTGTGTAAACGCTTGTGTAAACGCTCACGTAAACATCTGTAAACGTCGTATAAACGCTTGTGCAGACGCTCGTGCAAACGCTCATGTAAACATGTGTAAATGTCGTGTAAACGTGCAAACGCTCGTGCAAACGCTCGTGCAAACGCTCGTATAAACGCTCGTGCAAACGCTCGTGTAAACATGTGTAAACGTTGTGTAAACGTTGTATAAACACTCGTGTAAACGCTTGTGCAAACGCTCGTGTAAACCCCCCTGTAAACATCTGTAAACGCTTGTGTAAACGCCGTATAAACGTTTGTGTAAACGTCGTATAAACACTCGTGCAAACATGTGTAAACGCTCGTGTAAATGCTCGTAAAGGCTCGTGTCAAGTTCAGACAAATGACGAGTTGTTCACAAGTCACCAGATTTACACCGTTTTAAACACCTAGACTCCTCCCACTGCAGGTACAGGTGCTGGTATAGCAACAGCTCAGTCCTGAAAGTTCTTCAAGAACGTTCATCAAGTTCTTGATCATGTGACCTAAACCTGGTGTAAATGTAGCATAGAGTCATGCAGCTTTTATTGTGAAACCACTTCTTACGTGGTACTTGGATGAAAAACGTGTATTTCTACTGGACTAACCTTTTAGACAACACATTCTCATTCTTAACTCTTCACATACTGACGTGTGGTTGACGATCTTTCTTTGGGTTTTCCTCAACTCGTCGTGTTTTTGACCTGCTGGCTTTACCCATTACATCAAGGTCGAACGCGGTACCGGACGTGGACCAAACCTCGGGTCACGGCTGGTAATAGTACCTTTACCCTAGCCTAGATTCTGGAACCACATCCAGAATCAGTAAGACATCTGGAACTGGTACTGACCCGTGTCCGGTACCAGTACGCGTTCTGTACCAGGTTGGGGTTAGAATGCCAGTGGAGTTTGTGGCCTGAAGGTTTCTACCAGGTTTACTGAACCTTCTTGTTCAGTTTCAGCCTGCGGTTCATGTCCACAAACAGATACTTGAATGCTCTTCTGACGTTCTGATGTGGTCTCCACCAGGATTACTGAACCTTCTTGTTCAGTTGCTGTCTGCGGTTCATGTCCACAAACAGATACTTGAATCCTCTTCTGATGTTCTGACGTGGTCTCCACCAGGTTTACTGAACCTTCTTGTTCAGTTTTTGTCTGCAAACAGATACTTTGACACAGTTCTAACCTCCTGACGTGGTCTCCACCAGGATTACTGAACCTTCTTGTTCAGTTGCTGTCTGCGGTTCATGTCCACAAACAGATACTTGAATCCTCTTCTGATGTTCTGACGTGGTCTCCACCAGGTTTACTGAACCTTCTTGTTCAGTTTTTGTCTGCAAACAGATACTTTGACACAGTTCTAACCTCCTGACGTGGTCTCTACCAGGTTTACTGAACCTTCTTGTTCAGTTTTTGTCTGCAAACAGATACTTTGACACAGTTCTAACCTCCTGACGTGGTCTCTACCAGGTTTACTGAACCTTCTTGTTCAGTTGCTGTCTGCGGTTCGTGTCCACAAACAGATACTTTGACACAGTTCTAACCTCCTGACGTGGTCTCCACCAGGTTTACTGAACCTTCAGTTTCCGTCTATGGTTCGTGTCGGCTCAGTAAAGAGCTCCAATCATCTCGTTAGCGAGGGCCCCCGACACCACGCCGCGTCTCTCCGTGTCGGAGCATCAGACGTACAGTAGTAAGTGGATGCAGCATAACAGGCCATTGATTTTCAAATGCCTGCAGGAGCATCTGTTGCAGAGGGATCAGTGCAAACATCAAGCTAATTCTCTGTGGCAAACAGGCTGAAGATTTATGAAGGCGGCGGCGCGCTCTTACAGTGTGACAAGAAGAGGGATGAGCCGGCGCATATCTCCTTCACTTTTAGTGCTTGATAGATGAAGCCGTCCAAACATGACTGGAGCCGGCTTAATCCACAGCCACAGAGACTGCCTGAACTTTATATACCCTCTGTATTGACAGCGCTGACTTATTGGAAATGCTGAGAGAGTGTCCTCCCGCCACGCCGGAGCGGCTCGGCAGAGGTTCGCCACGACCTTTGGCTGCTTTTCAATCAGCGAGGAATGATTCATGAGGAGAACGTCAGCGAGGATTGGTGCGAGCGGCCGTCGTTTGTTTCTTTAAAGGAGGTCTCTGCTGTAATTACATTCAATAAAGGAACTTTGTCCAATCTGAAGATCATCCAGGATAGAGATATAGATGCTCTGATGAAAGCTGGCGTACCGGAGGGGTGGAGAGGTCTGGTCTACAAACAACAACCAGAACTCTGGATCTTCCTGTAAACAAACCTGTGGATATTCCTATTGGTCCTTTAGCAAGGCATGAGGATTTGACCTCCAGGTTCATCAAAGGTCAGATCAAAGGTCACAAAGACCAAATGACCCAACGAAGTTCATTCAGAAGTTTTGGTTGTTGGTTTGGTCAGTAGAGGACCAAAGTGTCTGGTTGAACTTTGCTTCATTTCTACGGTTTCTCACACTGACATGAACTGAGCTACAAACAAAAACACACTAGAATACTAGATTTTAGGGGTGATTTAGAGTTTTTAGGACTTCATAGTTTCAAACAGATTATAACCCCCAACTCGTCATGTATGGAACTATGGTCCGGCCCCTCCACGACACTTCCTGATGTTTTAGATGTCTCCTACTCAATGGTTTTTGGAGTAGTTGTTCCCATTAAGGGTCCCCAACCCTCGTGACATGGACTGGTACCCGGTCTAAGTTCCACGTCTGTTTCCACGTGACACGTTCTACGTCTATTAGGGACCAGAAGGACCTGTGATTCAACAGGAACAGCATGCAGGTCCAAAAACGAGTTTGGGACACCCAAACATGAACAAGTTACCTGCAGGGGGTCTGAACCGTAGATCCATGAACCGTAGATCCATGAACCGTAGATCCATGAACCGTAGGTCCATGAACCATAGGTCCATGAACCGTAGATCCATGAACCGTAGATCCATGAACCGTAGGTCCATGAACCGTAGATCCATGAACCGTAGGTCCATGAACCATAGGTCCATGAACCGTAGATCCATGAACCGTAGATCCATGAACCGTAGGTCCATGAACCGTAGGTCCATGAACCGTAGATCCATGAACCGTAGATCCATGAACCATAGATCCATGAACCGTAGATCCATGAACCATAGATCCATGAACCGTAGATCCATGAACCGTAGATCCATGAACCGTAGATCCATGAACCGTAGGTCCATGAACCGTAGATCCATGAACCGTAGGTCCATGAACCGTAGATCCATGAACCGTAGGTCCATGAACCGTAGGTCCATGAACCGTAGATCCATGAACCGTAGATCCATGAACCGTAGGTCCATGATGAACCGTAGGTCCATGAACCGTAGATCCATGAACCGTAGATCCATGAACCATAGGTCCATGAACCGTAGATCCATGAACCGTAGGTCCATGAACCGTAGATCCATGAACCGTAGGTCCATGAACCGTAGGTCCATGATGAACCGTAGGTCCATGAACCGTAGATCCATGAACCGTAGATCCATGAACCGTAGGTCCATGAACCGTAGATCCATGAACCGTAGGTCCATGAACCGTAGGTCCATGAACCGTAGATCCATGAACCGTAGATCCATGAACCGTAGATCCATGAACCGTAGATCCATGAACCGTAGATCCATGAACCGTAGGTCCATGAACCGTAGATCCATGAACCGTAGGTCCATGAACCGTAGGTCCATGAACTGTAGATCCATGAACCATAGATCCATGAACCGTAGATCCATGAACCGTAGATCCATGAACCGTAGATCCATGAACCGTAGGTCCATGAACCGTAGATCCATGAACCGTAGGTCCATGAACCGTAGGTCCATGAACTGTAGATCCATGAACCATAGATCCATGAACCGTAGATCCATGAACCGTAGGTCCATGAACCGTAGGTCCATGAACTGTAGATCCATGAACCATAGATCCATGAACCGTAGATCCATGAACCATAGATCCATGAACCGTAGATCCATGAACCGTAGATCCATGAACCGTAGATCCATGAACCGTAGGTCCATGAACCGTAGATCCATGAACCGTAGGTCCATGAACCGTAGGTCCATGAACTGTAGATCCATGAACCATAGATCCATGAACCGTAGATCCATGAACCGTAGATCCATGAACCGTAGATCCATGAACCGTAGGTCCATGAACCGTAGATCCATGAACCGTAGGTCCATGAACCGTAGGTCCATGAACTGTAGATCCATGAACCATAGATCCATGAACCGTAGATCCATGAACCGTAGATCCATGAACCGTAGGTCCATGAACTGTAGATCCATGAACCATAGATCCATGAACCGTAGATCCATGAACCATAGATCCATGAACCGTAGATCCATGAACCGTAGATCCATGAACCGTAGATCCATGAACCGTAGATCCATGAACCGTAGGTCCATGAACCGTAGATCCATGAACCGTAGATCCATGAACCATAGATCCATGAACCGTAGATCCATGAACCGTAGATCCATGAACCGTAGGTCCATGAACCGTAGATCCATGAACCGTAGATCCATGAACCGTAGGTCCGTGAACCGTAGATCCATGAACCGTAGATCCATGAACCGTAGATCCATATATGAGGAGCTGGGAGTGAGAATCAGTAGTGAACTTTTCGGAGCATGAGGCGGTGAAATGTTCCTCTGGTTTCTGAAACTTTCCAGAGAGCAGCAGAGACTGAGCGATGGCCGACGTCAGGACAAATCTCATTGGTCCACAGAAAGCGCTGACTCGGAGTTCCTGCTGGTAAATAGATCCCGGTCCGTCACCAGCTGCAGGAGTGATCTGGAGACGTGATTGAGCCGTCGTCTGAAGGGAACACCTCTCTCTCTCTCTCTCTCTCTCTCTCTCTCTCTCTCTCTCTCTCTCTCTCTCTCTCTCTGTAATGTGCAGCTTGTAATTAGTTATCGATCGCTGTTGTTGATGAGTATTTCAGAGTGAAAGGAGGGATGTGTAAACGTCTGAAGACATCTTCTTCATCCTGGGATGGAGAGGTTTCCTGCAGGTGTGACGGCGTCCAGCAGCACAAGGTCACCAAATTGTTTGAGGTCTGTCGCTCAGGCTCCGCCCCCTTCTCTCTCACCTACCCTCCTTTGGTTTCATAGATTTGTACGTTAAAGGAGTTTTAAAGTCAACTCAAACTGATGTTAATGAAGGATCATTCACTCAAGACTCCTCCCCCTCCAAAGCTAACGGTTAGCTTAGCCTGCTCTGATCAATGACGATCACATGAAAGCATTGATTTCTGGATGTGAGTCTCCATCAGTGTTGATCCTCCGTCATCAATGCAGCTGATCAGTGGATCTGATCGGTGTTCCAGATCCTTCCAGGGTTCTGGTCCAGTCAGCTCAGACCACGGAGGAAACCCCAGGGGCTGATGGGAAACTCGACGACGTTTGGTCTGCAGGTCATGTGATCAGGTTTTCCTGAAACGATCCAGTTCAGCATGGAGAGCAGTGGACCAAAACCGCCGGACGGGACCGGCCCGCCGTGACCGTGATCGGGCGCCGTGACCGTGATGGGCCCGCCGTGACCGTGATGGGCCCGCCGTGACTGTGATGGGCCCGCCGTGACTGTGATGGGCCCGCCGTGACCATGACCGGCCCGCCGTGACTGTGATGGGCCCGCCGTGACCGTGGTCGCCCGCCGACCGTGATCGCCCGCCGTGACCGTGGTCGCCCGCCGTGACTGTGATGGGCCCGCCGTGACCGTGATCGCCCGCCGTGACCGTGATCGCCCGCTGTGACCGTGATGGGCCCGCCGTGACTGTGATGGGCCCGCCATGACCGTGATGGGCCCGCCGTGACCGTGATGGGCCCGCCGTGACTGTGATGGGCCCGCCGTGACCGTGATCGCCCGCTGTGACCGTGATGGGCCCGCCGTGACCGTGATCGCCCGCTGTGACCGTGATCGCCCGCTGTGACCGTGGTCGGCCGCTGTGACCGTGATGGGCCCGCCGTGACTGTGATGGGCCCGCCGTGACCGTGATCGCCGCTGTGACCGTGGTCGCCCGCCGTGACCGTGATGGGCCCGCCGTGACCGTGATGGGCCCGCCGTGACCGTGATCGCCGCTGTGACCGTGGTCGCCCGCTGTGACCGTGATGGGCCCGCCGTGACCGTGATCGCCGCTGTGACCGTGGTCGCCCGTGACCGTGATGGGCCCGCCGTGACCGTGATCGCCGCTGTGACCGTGGTCGCGCGCGTGACCGTGATCGGCCGCTGTGACCGTGGTCGCCCGCCGTGACCGTGATCGGCCGCTGTGACCGTGAGGGCCCACCGTGACTGTGATGGGCCCGCCGTGACCGTGATGGGCCCGCCGTGACCGTGATCGCCGCTGTGACCGTGGTCGCCCGCCGTGACTGTGATGGGCCCACCGTGATGGGGCGCGCGTGACTGTGATGGGCCTGCCGTGACTGTGATGGGCCCGCCGTGACCGTGATGGGCCTGCCGTGACCGTGATGGGCCGCCGTGACCGTGATCGCCCGCTGTGACCGTGATGGGCCCGCCGTGACCGTGATCGCCGCTGTGACCGTGGTCGCCCGCCGTGACCGTGATCGGCCGCTGTGACCGTGGTCGCCCGCCGTGACCGTGATCGGCCGCTGTGACCGTGATGGGCCCACCGTGACTGTGATGGGCCCGCCGTGACCGTGATGGGCCCGCCGTGACCGTGATGGGCCCGCCGTGACCGTGATCGCCGCTGTGACCGTGGTCGCCCGCCGTGACTGTGATGGGCCCACCGTGATGGGCCCGCCGTGACTGTGATGGGCCTGCCGTGACTGTGATGGGCCCGCCGTGACCGTGATGGGCCTGCCGTGACCGTGATGGGCCCGCCGTGACCGTGGTCGCCCGCCGTGACCGTGATGGGCCCGCCGTGACTGTGATGGGCCTGCCGTGACTGTGATGGGCCCGCCGTGACCGTGATGGGCCTGCCGTGACCGTGATGGCCCGCCGTGACCGTGATCGCCCGCTGTGACCGTGATGGGCCCGCCGTGACCGTGATCGCCCGCTGTGACCGTGATCGCCCGCTGTGACCGTGGTCGGCCGCTGTGACCGTGATGGGCCCGCCGTGACCGTGATGGGCCCGCCGTGACCATGATCGCCCGCCGTGACCGTGATCGCCCGCTGTGACCGTGATCGCCCGCTGTGACCGTGGTCGGCCGCTGTGACCGTGATCGCCCGCTGTGACCGTGGTGGGCCGCTGTGACCGTGATGGGCCCGCCGTGACCGTGATGGGCCCGCCGTGACCGTGATCGGCCGCTGTGACCGTGGTCGCCCGCCGTGACCGTGATCGGCCGCTGTGACCGTGATGGGCCCGCCGTGACTGTGATGGGCCCGCCATGACCGTGATGGGCCTGCCGTGACCGTGATGGGCCTGCCGTGACTGTGATGGGCCTGCCGTGACCGTGATGGGCCCGCCGTGACCATGATCGCCCGCTGTGACCGTGATCGCCCGCTGTGACCGTGATGGGCCCGCCGTGATCGTGATGGGCCCGCCGTGACCATGATCGCCCGCCGTGACCGTGATCGCCCGCTGTGACCGTGATCGCCCGCTGTGACCGTGGTCGGCCGCTGTGACCGTGATGGGCCCGCTGTGACCGTGGTCGGCCGCTGTGACCGTGATGGGCCCGCCGTGACCGTGATGGGCCCGCCATGACCGTGATGGGCCTGCCGTGACCGTGATCGCCCGCCGTGACCATGATCGCCCGCCGTGACCGTGATCGCCCGCTGTGACCGTGGTCGGCCGCTGTGACCGTGATGGGCCCGCTGTGACCGTGATGGGCCCGCCGTGACCGTGATGGGCCCGCCGTGACCATGATCGCCCGCCGTGACCGTGATCGCCCGCTGTGACCGTGATGGGCCCGCCGTGACCGTGATGGGCCTGCCGTGACCGTGATGGGCCCGCCGTGACCGTGATCGCCCGCTGTGACCGTGATCGCCCGCCGTGACCGTGATCGGCCGCTGTGACCGTGATGGGCCCGCTGTGACCGTGATGGGCCCGCCGTGACTGTGATGGGCCCGCCGTGACCGTGATGGGCCCGCCGTGACCGTGATGGGCCCGCCGTGACCGTGATGGGCCGCCGTGACCGTGATCGCCGCTGTGACCGTGGTCGCCCGCCGTGACCGTGATCGGCCGCTGTGACCGTGGTCGGCCGCTGTGACCGTGATGGGCCCGCCGTGATGGGCCCGCTGTGACCATGATCGCCCGCCGTGACCGTGATGGGCCCGCCGTGAACGTGATCGGCCGCTGTGACCGTGATGGGCCCGCCGTGACCGTGATGGGCCGCCGTGACCGTGATGGGCCCGCCGTGAACGTGATCGGCCGCTGTGACCGTGATGGGCCCGCCGTGACCGTGATGGGCCCGCCGTGAACGTGATCGGCCGCTGTGACCGTGATGGGCCCGCCGTGACCGTGATGGGCCCGCCGTGACCGTGATGGCCCGCCGTGACCGTGATGGGCCCGCCGTGACCGTGATCGCCCGCTGTGACCGTGATCGGCCGCTGTGACCGTGATGGGCCCGCTGTGACCGTGATCGGCCGCTGTGACCGTGATCGGCCGCTGTGACCGTGATGGGCCCGCCGTGACCGTGATGGGCCCGCCGTGACCATGATCGCCCGCCGTGACCGTGATCGCCCGCCGTGACCGTGGTCGGCCGCTGTGACCGTGATGGGCCCGCCGTGACTGTGATGGCCCGCCGTGACCGTGATGGGCCCGCCGTGACCATGATCGCCCGCCGTGACCGTGATCGCCCGCTGTGACCGTGATCGCCCGCTGTGACCGTGGTCGGCCGCTGTGACCGTGATGGGCCCGCCGTGACCGTGATCGCCGCTGTGACCGTGGTCGCCCGCCGTGACCGTGATCGGCCGCTGTGACCGTGGTCGCCCGCCGTGACCGTGATGGGCCCGCTGTGACCGTGGTCGCCCGCCGTGACCGTGATCGGCCGCTGTGACCGTGATGGGCCCGCCGTGACCGTGATCGCCGCTGTGACCGTGATGGGCCCGCCGTGACCGTGATCGGCCGCTGTGACCGTGATGGGCCCGCCGTGACCGTGATCGGCCGCTGTGACCGTGATGGGCCCGCCGTGACCGTGATGGGCCCGCCGTGACCGTGATCGGCCGCTGTGACCGTGATGGCCCGCCGTGACCGTGATCGGCCGCTGTGACCGTGATGGGCCCGCCGTGACCGTGATGGGCCTGCCGTGACCGTGATGGGCCCGCCGTGACTGTGATGGGCCCGCCGTGACCATGATGGGCCCGCCGTGACCGTGATGGGCCTGCCGTGACCGTGATGGGCCCGCCGTGACCATGATCGCCCGCTGTGACCGTGATCGCCCGCTGTGACCGTGGTCGGCCGCTGTGACCGTGATGGGCCCGCCGTGACTGTGATGGGCCCGCCGTGACCGTGATGGGCCTGCCGTGACCATGATCGCCCGCCGTGACCATGATCGCCCGCCGTGACCGTGATCGCCCGCTGTGACCGTGATGGGCCCGCCGTGACTGTGATGGGCCCGCCGTGACCGTGATGGGCCCGCCGTGACCGTGGTCGCCCGCTGTGACCGTGATCGGCCGCTGTGACCGTGATCGCCCGCCATCTTCTGACTGTTTCGTCTGACAGATGAAGTGTGGGTGCAGAGCAGGAAGACACGTGGAGCCGGCGATGGTGACATGACGGGGGGTCAGTGAGTGACTGCTTCATTAGAAGAACAAATGCATCCATCCATCTTGATGGATGGATCCCAGCCGTCAGGAAACGGTGAGTTTAGTATGGATGGGATTTCTCCATGAACAGCTCTGTGGTAGGGGTCCACAAACTACAGACCCCCCCAGATCCAGACCCACATAGAAGGTGACTTTGTATGGCACTCTTCTGCAGTCTGAACGATGACGGGAGAAGAGAGAATATTTACTGGTTAAATGATCAACCAGTAGATAATCCAGATCCAGAAATAATCAGTCTCTGGTTATAAGGAGATCATGAAGAATGAAGAATGAAGCGTCCCTCTCTTCACAAACGCTGTTTTTATTCTGTTTGATGATTTATTTGTGGATCTATGCTCTCTAAACGTTTGAATTCCGTCTCATGCCCCTCCTTTTCATTTCTCCAAAAACCTGAACAAACATCAGACTGAAGGAACTCCGGTCTGTTCCTGCGTGGTGCGTTCACTGACATCGACGGCACAGCAAATATGTTGAACCCAGCACTGATTCATATTTAATCCTCAACATTGATCTGACAAACTGCTCTGTTGTGCTGAGAGAAAAGCGCAGCAGATGGGCCGAGTTTGGGTCCTCTAATGTCCGGAGTTCATTGAACGCATCATGCTGTGATCTGTCAATCAGCCTGTTGGGAGGAGGGCTGAAGGCGTTTGAGGAGCGTAGATCTTCTGTTCTCTGATTTTCTTATTGACCACTAAATAAAGAGACTTGAAAGACTTGAAGACTCTGAGCGGGAAAGCAGGACGCTTCCTTCATGATTGATCATCTCGTTATCTCCAGAAAACGACCCAAAAAATAAAACTTCTGAACTCTTTAGCTCTTCATCTACTGAAATATTTAGCTCGTTTCATGCTAGCCTTTCAACTGTTCTACTATGTTGGAGTTTAGCTAATACTGTAGCCACATGCTAGCTGTTTTGGAAGATTGAGTATTTTTTTTCTGTTTTTTAGGATAATTTTAAACTTAGCTAATATTTTGGCCTAATGCTAACTTTTATGGAAAAAATATGCATTTTATCAGCTTTTTAGGCTAATTTGGCATCAAGGTTATAGTTTGACTACATGCTAGCTGTTTTGGCTAATTTAAGTTTTGTAGGCACTTTAGGAATTTAGCTAATATTTTAGCTACATGCTAGCTGTTTTGGCTAATTTAAGTTTTGTAGGCACTTTAGGAATTTAGCTAATATTTGGCTACATGCTAGCTGTTTTGGCTAATTTAAGTTTTGTAGGCACTTTAGGAATTTAGCTAATATTTTGGCTACATGCTAGCTGTTTTGGCTAATTTAAGTTTTGTAGGCACTTTAGGAATTTAGCTAAAATTTTAGCTGTATGCTAGCTGTTTTGGCTAACTTAAGTTTTGTAGGCACTTTAGGAATTTAGCTAAAATTTTAGCTGCATGCTACCTGTTTTGGCTAATTTAAGTTTTGTAGGCACTTTGGAATTAAGCTAATATTTTAGCTACATGCTAGCTGTTTTGGATAATTTAAGTTTTGTAGGCACTTTAGGAATTTAGCTAATATTTTAGCTACATGCTAGCTGTTTGGCTAACTTAAGTTTTGTAGGCACTTTAGGAATTTAGCTAATATTTTAGCTACATGCTAGCTGTTTTGGATAATTTAAGTTTTGTAGGCACTTTAGGAATTTAGCTAATATTTTAGCTACATGCTAGCTGTTTTGGATAATTTAAGTTTTGTAGGCACTTTAGGAATTTAGCTAATATTTTAGCTACATGCTACCTGTTTTGGCTAATTTAAGTTTAGTAGGCACTTTAGGAATTTAGCTAATATTTTAGCTACATGCTACCTGTTTTGGCTAATTTAAGTTTTGTAGGCACTTTAGGAATTTAGCTAATATTTTAGCTACATGCTAGCTGTTTTGGATAATTTAAGTTTTGTAGGCACTTTAGGAATTTAGCTAATATTTTAGCTACATGCTAGCTGTTTTGGATAATTTAAGTTTTGTAGGCACTTTAGGAATTTAGCTAAATATTTAGCTACATGCTACCTGTTTTGGCTAATTTAAGTTTAGTAGGCACTTTAGGAATTTAGCTAATATTTTAGCTACATGCTACCTGTTTGGCTAATTTAAGTTTTGTAGGCACTTTAGGAATTTAGCTAATATTTTAGCTGCATGCTAGCTGTTTTGGCTAATTTAAGTTTTGTAGCACTTTAGGAATTTAGCTTATATTTTAGCTACATGCTAGCCGTTTTGGCTAATTTAAGTTTTGTAGGCACTTTAGGAATTTAGCTAATATTTTAGCTACATGCTACCTGTTTTGGCTAATTTAAGTTTTGTAGGCACTTTAGGAATTTAGCTAATATTTTAGCTACATGCTAGCTGTTTTGGCTAATTTAAGTTTTGTAGGCACTTTAGGAATTTAGCTAATATCTTAGCTACATGCTAGCTTTTTTGGCTAATTTATTTTGTAGGCACTTTAGGAATTTAGCTAATATTTTAGCTACATGCTAGCTGTTTTGGCTAATTTAAGTTTTGTAGGCACTTTAGGAATTTAGCTAATATTTTAGCTACATGCTAGCTGTTTGGCTAATTTAAGTTTTGTAGGCACTTTAGGAATTTAGCTAATATTTTAGCTACATGCTAGCTGTTTTGGCTAATTTAAGTTTTGTAGGCACTTTAGGAATTTAGCTAATATCTTAGCTACATGCTAGCTTTTTGGCTAATTTAAGTTTTGTAGGCACTTTAGGAATTTAGCTAATATTTTAGCTACATGCTACCTGTTTTGGCTAATTTAAGTTTTGTAGGCACTTTAGGAATTTAGCTAATATTTTAGCTACATGCTACCTGTTTTGGCTAATTTAAGTTTTGTAGGCACTTTAGGAATTTAGCTAATATTTTAGCTACATGCTAGCTGTTTTGGCTAATTTAAGTTTGTAGGCACTTTAGGAATTTAGCTTATATTTTAGCTACATGCTAGCCGTTTTGGCTAATTTAAGTTGTAGGCACTTTAGGAATTTAGCTAATATTTTAGCTACATGCTACCTGTTTGGCTAATTTAAGTTTTGTAGGCACTTTAGGAATTTAGCTAATATCTTAGCTACATGCTAGCTTTTTTGGCTAATTTAAGTTTTGTAGGCACTTTAGGAATTTAGCTAATATTTTGGCTACATGCTAGCTGTTTTGGCTAATTTAAGTTTTGTAGGCACTTTAGGAATTTAGCTAATATTTTAGCTACATGCTAGCTGTTTTGGCTAATTTAAGTTTTGTAGGCACTTTAGGAATTTAGCTAATATTTTAGCTACATGCTAGCTGTTTTGGCTAATTTAAGTTTTGTAGGCACTTTAGGAATTTAGCTAATATCTTAGCTACATGCTAGCTTTTTGGCTAATTTAAGTTTTGTAGGCACTTTAGGAATTTAGCTAATATTTTAGCTACATGCTAGCTGTTTTGGCTAATTTAAGTTTTGTAGGCACTTTAGGAATTTAGCTAATATTTTAGCTACATGCTAGCTGTTTGGCTAATTTAAGTTTTGTAGGCACTTTAGGAATTTAGCTAATATTTTAGCTACATGCTAGCTGTTTTGGCTAATTTAAGTTTTGTAGGCACTTTAGGAATTTAGCTAATATCTTAGCTACATGCTAGCTGTTTTGGCTAATTTAAGTTTTGTAGGCACTTTAGGAATTTAGCTAATATTTTAGCTACATGCTAGCTGTTTTGGCTAATTTAAGTTTTGTAGGCACTTTAGGAATTTAGCTAATATTTTAGCTACATGCTAGCTTTTTGGCTAATTTAAGTTTTGTAGGCACTTTAGGAATTTAGCTAAATATTTAGCTACATGCTAGCTGTTTTGGCTAATTTAAGTTTTGTAGGCACTTTAGGAATTTAGCTAATATCTTAGCTACATGCTAGCTTTTTTGGCTAATTTAAGTTTTGTAGGCACTTTAGGAATTTAGCTAATATTTTAGCTACATGCTACTGTTTTGGCTAATTTAAGTTTTGTAGGCACTTTAGGAATTTAGCTAATATTTTAGCTACATGCTACCTGTTTTGGCTAATTTAAGTTTGTAGGCACTTTAGGAATTTAGCTAATATTTTAGCTACATGCTAGCTGTTTTGGCTAATTTAAGTTTTGTAGGCACTTTAGGAATTTAGCTTATATTTTAGCTACATGCTAGCCGTTTTGGCTAATTTAAGTTTTGTAGGCACTTTAGGAATTTAGCTAATATTTTAGCTACATGCTACCTGTTTTGGCTAATTTAAGTTTTGTAGGCACTTTAGGAATTAGCTAATATCTTAGCTACATGCTAGCTTTTTTGGCTAATTTAAGTTTTGTAGGCACTTTAGGAATTTAGCTAATATTTTGGCTACATGCTAGCTGTTTTGGCTAATTTAAGTTTTGTAGGCACTTTAGGAATTTAGCTAATATTTAGCTACATGCTAGCTGTTTGGCTAATTTAATTTTGTAGGCACTTTAGGAATTTAGCTAATATTTTAGCTACAGCTAGCTGTTTTGGCTAATTTAAGTTTTGTAGGCACTTTAAGGAATTTAGCTAATATTTTAGCTACATGCTAGCTTTTTTTGCTAATTTAGTTTTGTAGGCACTTTTAGAATTAGCTAATATTGCTACATCTAGCTTTTTGGCTAATTTAAGTTTTGTAGGCACTTTAGGAATTTAGCTAATATTTTAGCTACATGCTAGCTGTTTTGGCTAATTTAAGTTTTTAGGTGCACTTAGGCTTTAATTTAATAGAGCTGCTAGCTAATTAAAATTTTTTTAATGTTTTTGCCAACATTTTAGCTAGCATCAGCTTTAGTGTTTTCAGTATCAATATCAGCATCTTCAACTTTCCATCTTCAGCGGCTGAATTCAGCTCTCCAGGCATTCACACTAGCATTGTTGCAGTATTGAAATTATTCTAAATTTGTCTATATTTGTTTTTCTGGTAAACCGTAAATATTTATGTTTAGAATGTGACTGTTACACCTTTTCATCAGAGAAGAAGAAGTCATGTGACCCTCTCAGGGAAACGTTTGGGGACCCCTGCTCCCCATGACCCCAACGCCAACCTTTTCTTTCCATGTATTTTTCAGGAAAAGGGGCGTGGCCAGGACTGCAGCGAGCGCTCTGGATCAGTGCTTTTAACAGCAGCAGAGGCTGAAACCTCAGACCTGTGAGTGCTTCAATCACAGCCAATCAGCCGCCTCCAAACACTCGAGGACGCCGTGTTTGTGTCGAGCCGTCATCGGAGAGCGTCCACTCTGAAACCTGTTAAGACGCCTTCAGGGGAGGCCGGGAAAACCAGCGTTTGATTCCTCTGGACACAGCTGGACCCTCCTCCTGGTACCGTGCTGGTTGGTTCTGTGGGTCCAGATCAGAGTTTGGAAGAAGCGACCTGACCACGTGGACGGTTCTGTATCACGCTTTATCCAAAGCGTTACCATGACAACCACGAGCATTAGCCTGTTATAGCAGAACGCGCAGCTGCTGCCGCATGCTTGCAGATGAAAGCAGTTCATTAGTGGCCCTGTGGTGGAGTGTCCACCCTGAGACCAGAAGGTTGTGGGTTCAAACTCATAGTCGATCCCACAGACTCTAAAAGCTGGAGAACATCCTCTGGAGGAAAAGCTCGATTCTTAGAAGGAGAGGAGGGACGTCGTTAGCATATTTACTGCTCCACGGTAGCATTAATGAATCCATGCAAACAGTGTTTGTGACTCTCAGAGATGAAGGTCATCTGGGGTCAGACGCGGCCCCGCCCAGCTCCTGCGGCTCCCGGTTCAGCACAACAATGGCGGTAATGGCTTCATTTGGTGGCAGATTGAAAAGTGGGCCGGCCCTCTATTGATGCAATCACCTCAACGCAGAGATGGTTCAGGCCGCGGCCCCCATCAGCTCTGCCGCTCCTCTAATGAGCCCATCGAGCGGGAGCAGCAGGAGAAACCTGGAATCAGCGTCCAATCGGCTGCAGCCGTGTCCTGGAGACAGCGGCCGGATCCACGCCGCTCCAGGAGCGACGTCTTTGAAACTGAAGATGAAAGAAGAAGTCTGGAACGTTCTGGATCATCACCATGGTGACCGATCACAGGCTGGGAGTTAGATTAAAGACAAAGGAGAGGAAGTCCAGACGGACCAAAGGGGAATTCTGGTTCTGATCTGGTTAACCTTTGGACTTTCTCCACAAACGAGGAGACAACTCCTTCAAGAGTTACTGAAAACGCTCGAAGGAGAGATGCTCCAGCACGTCAAATAAAAGGATCCAATCAGGAACAGAGCAGAAGATCTGGACCAATAGGAACAGAACATTAGATCTGGACCAATAGGTACAGAATGTGGGATTGTGACTCCATAACATTCATGATGGAAACATTGTTCTGGTGTTTGTCACCTGATTCTAGAGGAACATCTAACAGTTCAATAGAACATTAGTTTAGGTTAAAGAACCAGGAACCAGTGTGACTGTACGCTCTGGAATGGATGACTGGATTCTCTGCACTGTAACGACATTTAAAAACCTGGATTTTGTATTAAAAACAACAAAACGTCTTAAAATCTTAAATGAATGGATGAATTCTGATCAGGTTTGCTGATGTTGGAGTGATTTTTATGTTTGAACGCTCTGTCTAAACGTTTGTTGTTATGATGAATGCGCTAATGTGGCTAACGTGTAGCAGACTTTTTAAGCATTTCTAAAAAGGTTGGGAGTTAGCTTAAACTCAATGTGTTAGCATGTTGTTTGTTCATATGTTTTAGGTATTGTGAATATGCTAATGTGGATAATGCTTCTAACGTGGCTAATGTTTTTAAAGTGTTACCAACAAGGTTGGGAGCTAGCATAGACACAGGATCACTAATATTAGTGATGTCTGTGTGATTTTTGTATTGTCAGTTACAATTATTGTGAATACTGTAACATGGCTAAAGTTGTTAGTGTGGCTAACACGGCTAATGCTTCTAAAGCAGCTAACACTTTTAGCACGGATGAAACAGCTAATGCTTCTAAAGTGGCTAACATGGGTAACACTGCTAATGTGGCTAAAGTGGCTGATTCTTCTAATATGGAAAACATCTCTAAAATGGTTAACTCTTCTAACGTGGCTAACGAGGTTAACACTTCTCACCCGGCTACTGCTGCTGACCTGGCTAACGCTCTAACACAGCTAACACTTCTCACCTAGCTTCTGCTTCAGATGTTGTTAACGCAGCTAACCCTCTAATGGAGCTAACGCTCTAACAGGGCTAACACTTCTCACCTAGCTTCTGCTTCAGATGTTGTTAACGCAGCTAACCCTCTAATGGAGCTAACGCGGCAAACACTTCTCACTTGCTAACCCAGCTAACGCTCTAAAATGGATATTTTGGCTTACTCTTCTCACCAGGGTAATTATTCTACAGTGGCTAAATCGGCTAACGCTCTAACACGGCTAACACTTCTCGTCTGCTAGTCTAGGTTCTAGGACCTGAAGTCCAGGTTCCAGAACTTAAAGTCCAGGTTCCAGAACTTAAAGTCCAGCTTCCAGAACTTAAAGTCCAGCTTCCAGAACCTGTTATGTCAGATGAGCCATTTTTGGACCACTGAGACATCCTTGAGGAGCATCATGTAACAGATCTCTGGAAGGAATCTGTATCTTCAACTACTCAGAGTTCCAGGAACCGCTGCTTCTCCCCCACATCCTGGTTCTGAAACAACCTCCACCTCTGGAGGTGAAAACACCCCCCACACCCACCCGTCTGATGCCATGAAGCGGTTCTACACTCTGATCCAGTTGGATCCTGTTGAGTCGGCTTTGACGGATCTTCTGGAAGTTTTGGTCGTATAACGTTAAATGAAAGTGGAAGTCTGCTTGGAGGAAAGTTGGAGAAGCTTCAAAACAAACATCGTTATCCTGTTTTTGTCTTTTCCTCACTTCTGTCTTGTTTTCCTCTCTGAAAACTTGGAGCTAAATCTCTCTGGAAATGCCAAAAACTCTCCTGGATCTGCAGAGAGAAAACCATGGAACTTCTTCCTGGAAGTCTGCAGACAAACTTTCGTGCAGAAGCTAATGAAGGCGGGATGCAGGAGCTCATAATGGCTGCTCCAAACCCAGGACAACATCCTCCTAAAAGGAGCTCTGGCTCCTGACACTGACGCCTCATTAGCTCCTTCCCCGCTCGTAGCGGTGCGATGAGGAGCCGCTGACATCTCCTCGTAATGATGGCGTTTTTTCAGCCCTGATCTGGTGTCAGTTTGGCTGAGTCAGCGAAAACAGAAGGCTGTAAATGACCAGGAGGTCCTCAGGAGGACATGGATGAATGGAGGATCATCTGCTCCTTCAGCAGGAGTTTCCTCCACCTCTCCATCAGCCCAGGACCCCCCAGAGCAGGGGTCCCCAAACTTTTCTTTGAGAGGGTCACAACTGCTTACTTCTCTGTTATGAGGCCGGGGTCAAAGGTTTGTAAGCTAACAGAAGAAGTTAAACAATCCCAGTTTAAACATTTATGTCTTTACAGAACGCCACACAGCCAAATTTAAAAAAATTCATTTCTGTAAACTTCACTGAAGAAAATAGACCTAAAGCATCTCACAAACTAGATATACAGCATTACCTGCGCTAATGCTAGTAAGTAAGTAAGTAAGTAGATTTTATTTATAGAGCACCTTTCACAGATAAAATCACAAAGTGCTTTACAGAGTAAAACAATGACAAAAAATTAAAACAGATTAAAACAGTAAATAAACAGTACAGCACATTAACTAAAAGCTCTTTTAAAAAGCAAAGTCTTTAGCTGCTTTTTTAAAAGTATCAACATTGTCAATCAGGCGGAGTGACAGGGCAGGGCATTCCACAGTTTTGGGCACTGCTTGGAAAGCAAGGTCACCACGAGTTTTGTAACGAGTCTTCGGGACTCTGAGAAGGTTCAAAGCTGAGGACGGAAGAGAGCGGCCAGCAACATAAGGAACAATTAGCTGGGAGATATAATCAGGGGCTGTCCATTAAGAGCTCTAAAAGTCAAAATTAAAATTTTAAAATCAATTCTAAAACTAATGGGAAGCCAGTGTAAAAAAGATAAAGGTGAAATATGAGCTCTTCTGTTGCATCCAGTTAAAAGTCTAGCAGCTGCATTTTGCACCAGCTGAAGGCGATGTACTGTAGACTGATTAAAACAAGTAAAAAGGGAATTACAATAGTCTAAACGAGATGAAATAAAAGCATGGACCACAGTCTCCAGGTCAGCCTTATTTACCATTTTTCTCAGCTTAGAGATGTTCTTCAAGTGATAAAAACAGTTTTTGACCAAATTTTTTGAATGATTATTAAAGGACATGGATTACACCAGGTTTCTGAGGGTAGATGTGCAGGAGGAGCCGAGGGAGCCTAAGTGGTGTTTAATGGAGATGGCTTGATGCTCAGGGGCAATAATCAGGGTTTCTGTTTTGTTTTCGTTTAGTTGAAGGTAATTGAGACTTAGCCAGTCTTTGATGTATGAGAGGTAAAGGAATAAATCATCTAACTTGTAAAACTCAGACTCACTGAAAGAGCAGTACAGTTGGAGGTCATCAGCGTATAAATGGTAAGACACATTTTTAAAACTACTAATGATTTTTCCAAGCGGGTTTATATACAGAAGGAATAGGATTGGACCTAGAACTGAGCCCTGAGGGACACCATGCAACAGGCGGGCGACTTCAGAAAATAAGTTATTAGCACACATGACGATCGTTCTATTGGACAGGTAAGAAGAGAACCATGAAAGTACAGTTCCAGATATTCCTAAATCATTTTGTAGTCGACATAATAACGTCTTATGATCAACTGTGTCAAAGGCTGAGGAAAGATCTAACAAAACCAAAACTGTGTATTGACCCGAGTCTGCAGACATCAGAATGTCATTTGAGACTTTTAAAAGAGCAGTCTCAGTAGAATGTAGTTTACGAAACCCAGATTGAAATTGATCTAAAATAGCACATTTATTCACAAAGACTGTCAACTGACTTGCAACCACTTTCTCCATAATTTTAGCTAAAAACGTCAGTTTTGATATTGGCCGATAACTGCTTGGCTCCAGCGGATCCAAATTTGGCTAGCATGAATGCTGTAGGCTAAATGTGGCCGCTGAAGATTTTAGTGCTGATAGCTGAAGATGCTAAATCGAAGCTAAATTGACAACTTAAACGCTGAAGTTGATAGCTAAAAATATTGAGTAGCTGAAAATGCTAAAGCTAATAGCAGAAATCCCTGAAGCTGATAGCTAACTAGAACATTAGCAAAATGCCAAAACAGCTTAAAAACTGTAAAAATTCTAAAAAAGTTAAAACAGCGAGCACGTAGCCAAAATATAAATCATGTGCGAAATTAATCGAAAACACTGGTAAAATGTTTCAGTTAGTCAAAACAGCTAGCATGAAGCTAAAATATTAGCTAAACTCCAAATTACTCTAAAAAACAGAAAAAAGCCAAAGTTAGCCAAAATAGCTAGCGTAAAGCTAAAATATTAGCTAAACTCCAAATTACTCTAAAAAACAGAAAAAAGCCAAAGTTAGTCAAAACAGCTAGCGTGAAGCTAAAATATTAGCTAAACTCCAAATTACTCTAAAAAACAGAAAAAAGCCAAAGTTAGCAAAACAGCTAGCATAAAGCTAAAAAATTAACTTAACTCCAAATTACTCTAAAAAAACAGAAAAAAACCCAGGTTAGTCAAAACAGCTAGCGTGAAGCTAAAATATTAGCTAAACTCCAAATTACTCTAAAAAGAAAAAAGCCAAAGTTAGCAAAACAGCTAGCATGAAGCTAAAATATTATCTAAACTCCAAATTATTCTAAAAAACAGAAAAAAACTCAAGTTAGCCAATATAGCTAGCGTAAAGCTAAAATATTAGCTAAACTCCAAATTACTCTAAAAAACAGAAAAAAGCCAAAGTTAGCAAAACAGCTAGCATGAAGCTAAAATATTATCTAAACTCCAAATTACTCTAAAAAACAGAAAAAAACCCAAGTTAGCAAAAGAGCTAGCATAAAGCTAAAATGGTAGCTAAACTCCAAATTACTCTAAAAAACAGAAAAAAGCCAAAGTTAGCAAAACAGCTAGCAAAAAGCTAAAAAATTAACTTAACTCCAAATTACTCTAAAAAACAGAAAAAAACCCAGGTTAGTCAAAACAGCTAGCGTGAAGCTAAAATATTAGCTAAACTCCAAATTACTCTAAAAACAGAAAAAAGCCAAAGTTAGCAAAACAGCTAGCATAAAGCTAAAAAATAACTTAACTCCAAATTACTCTAAAAAACAGAAAAAAACCCAAGTTAGCAAGAGAGCTAGCATAAAGCTAAAATGGTAGCTAAACACCAAATTACTCTAAAAAACAGAAAAAAGCCAAAGTTAGCAAAACGGCTAGCATAAAGCTAAAATGGTAGCTAAACACCAAATTACTCTAAAAAACAGAAAAAAACCAAGTTAGCAAGAGAGCTAGCATAAAGCTAAAATGGTAGCTAAACTCCAAATTACTCTAAAAAACAGAAAAAAGCCAAAGTTAGCAAAACAGCTAGCATGAAGCTAAAATATTATCTAAACTCCAAATTATTCTAAAAAACAGAAAAAAACTCAAGTTAGCCAATATAGCTAGCGTAAAGCTAAAATATTAGCTAAACTCCAAATTACTCTAAAAAACAGAAAAAAGCCAAAGTTAGCAAAACAGCTAGCATAAAGCTAAAATATTAGCTAAACTCTAAATTACTCTAAAAAACAGAAAAAAACAAGTTAGCAAAACAGCTAGCATAAAGCTAAAATATTAGCTAAACTAAAAATTACTCTAAAAAACAGAAAAAACCCAAGTTAGCAAAACAGCTAGCATAAAGCTAAAATATTAGCTAAACTAAAAATTACTCTAAAAACAGAAAAAAACCAAGTTAGCCAAAACAGCTAGCATAAAGTTACATTCTATGTGGCTCTCGATTGAAAATAAATGCGTCTCTGATAGTGTTTGGGGGGCTGGGTATGGAGGAGGGCCGGTTCTGGCCCGCGGGCCGTAGTTCTGGGACCCATTCTCTAGAGCAGAGATCCAGACCCCACCAGACTCTGGTTTGGGTTGACCCGCTCAGATCTGCCAACATGGTTCCGTGATATTAGCTAAACTCCAAATTACTCTCAAAAACAGAAAAAAACCCAAGTTAGCAAAACAGCTAGCATAAAGCTAAAATATTAGCTAAACTCCAAATTACTCTAAAAAACATTAAAAAAAAACCCAAGTTAGCCAAAAGAGCTAGCACCGCTCAGATCTGCTAACACCAGAACTTCCTCTGCTCCGGTAAACTAAAAACTTGAAAGCTGCCGGTCCCGCCATCCCTCCGGTCCAGATGAGCTGTCACGCTGCCAGGTTCATCTGAGTTCAGCTTCCTCCCGAAGCCGCGGCTCAGAACCGGGTATTCTCAGAGCGCCACACAGAACTTCAGACGGAGCCTCTTTAATTAGACCCTCCAGGATCTGCGGGACGGCTTCATGATTGTTGCAGCACAAAGAGCCTGGAGTTGCAGCAGGTTTTCTAGCAGCTTCTGTGGAATGCTGCAATCTTTTCAGGACTAATCTTTTCAAAATAAAGGCTGAGGATGTTCAGAGGATGCTTTTATCCACTTTTATTAAACTGCAATCCTCTGTAACCACACAGGAAATCAGAGCGTTGATGAAATCCAGGATTAATCTGTGAAGTCTTCAGGAGCAGAAAAACCTCAACATCTAGTTTTTGGTCACTTATCTGAACATTCTTTCTCTTTTTATTTGTCGTCTTTAAGATTTAATCTGGTCTGTTGTTTTTTTTTAACCTCTAAACGACACAGTTGTTGTTGTGGCTGAAAAGCACATAATGAAAAACCGCTGGAGATGTCTAGAAATAAGACCAGAAGATGATCAGAGTGGGACTGAAACGGTTCATGTACTTTAGGTCTAATACATAATTTATCATCACACATGGTATGTGAACTGTACATACATAGTAAATATACATACATGGTAAATGTAAAAAAACATGGTAAATACACACACATAGTACATTTGCACACATTGTACATAGAGACTCTGTAAAATATAAGAGTATTAATGTGATCACGGTGTCTGAAACTCTGGAAGGAGCCATTTCATAAGAGTTATAATTTATTTCAGTCCAAACTATCATTCCAGTTTATGAAGACACCAACGGGTCACAGGGAGGAGTTGTTGGAAAAACTCAAATTCAGAGCATCAAACAGGAGGACAGAAGAGATGAACTCTCCTTCTGGAGGGAAGAACAGGAAGGCCGACCATCTGCTGTGAGTCTGAGATGGACACGATAAACACGATAACTCTGGAACATCTGCTGTAGGACAGCACGGAGTGGTTAGTGAAGAAGAGGATCACAGATCACTGGAACATCTGCTGTAGGACAGCACAGAGTGGTTAGTGAAGAAGAGGATCATAGATCACTGGAACATCCCAGCAGATAGAGATCAAGAGTTCTGAGAGCAGACAACTGTGTTTAGGTTCTTCTTTAGACTGAAAAAGACAAGAACCAACACTCAGACCTGTGTTCTGGTCCTGATGTCAGAACTGACCACAGAACTGCTGACCATGACCAAACATGGTATTTAGGTTCTTCTTTAGACCAGAACCAACACTCAGACCTGTGTTCTGGTCCTGATGTCAGAACTGAACAGAGAACTGCTGACCATGACCAAACATGGTATTTAGGTTCTTCTTTAGACCAGAACCAACACTCAGACCTGTGTTCTGGTCCTGATGTCAGAACTGAACAGAGAACTGCTGACCATGACCAAACATGGTATTTAGGTTCTTCTTTAGACCAGAACCAACACTCAGACCTGTGTTCTGGTCCTGATGTCAGAACTGACCACAGAACTGCTGACCATGACCAAACATGGTATTTAGGTTCTTCTTTAGACCAGAACCAACACTCAGACCTGTGTTCTGGTCCTGATGTCAGAACTGAACAGAGAACTGCTGACCATGACCAAACATGGTATTTAGGTTCTTCTTTAGACCAGAACCAACTCAGACCTGTGTTCTGGTCCTGATGTCAGAACTGAACAGAGAACTGCTGACCATGACCAAACATGGTATTTAGGTTCTTCTTTAGACCAGAACCAACACTCAGACCTGTGTTCTGGTCCTGATGTCAGAACTACACCACAGAACTGTTGACCATGACCAAACATGGTATTTAGGTTCTTCTTTAGACCAGAACCAACACTCAGACCTGTCTTCTGGTCCTGATGTCAGAACTGAACAGAGAACTGCTGACCATGACCAAACATGGTGTTTAGGTTCTTCTTTAGACCAGAACCAACACTCAGACCTGTGTTCTGGTCCTGATGTCAGATCTGAACAGAGAACTGCTGACCATGACCAAACATGGTATTTAGGTTCTTCTTTAGACCAGAACCAACACTCAGACCTGTGTTCTGGTCCTGATGTCAGAACTGAACAGAGAACTGCTGACCATGACCAAACATGGTATTTAGGTTCTTCTTTAGACCAGAACCAACACTCAGACCTGTGTTCTGGTCCTGATGTCAGAACTGAACAGAGAACTGCTGACCATGACCAAACATGGTATTTAGGTTCTTCTTTAGACCAGAAAACACTCAGACCTGTGTTCTGGTCCTGATGTCAGGACTGAACAGAGAACTGCTGACCATGACCAAACATGGTATTTAGGTTCTTCTTTAGAACAGAACCAACACTCAGACCCGTGTTCTGGTCCTGATGTCAGGACTAAACCACAGAACTGCTGACCATGACCAAACATGGTATTTAGGTTCTTCTTTAGACCAGAACCAACACTCAGACCTGTGTTCTGGTCCTGATGTCAGGACTGACCACAGAACTGCTGACCATGACCAAACATGGTATTTAGGTTCTTCTTTAGACCAGAACCAACACCCAGACCTGTGTTCTGGTCCTGATGTCAGAACTGAACGGAGAACTGCTGACCATGACCAAACATGGTATTTAGGTTCTTCTTTAGACCAGAACCAACACTCAGACCTGTGTTCTGGTCCTGATGTCAGGACTGAACAGAGAACTGCTGACCATGACCAAACATGGTATTTAGGTTCTTCTTTAGACCAGAACCAACACTCAGACCTGTGTTCTGGTCCTGATGTCAGAACTACACCACAGAACTGCTGACCATGACCAACATTTGAACACCTGAACAACCTAAAGAGACGTTCTTCTCCTCGTTGAGCTCTTTCTGCTGACTCGACTGCAAGTGTTCATGGGAAACATCCAGGGACACATTCACTCTGACTCCCTAAGACGGTTATAAAAGCCATCCATCCTGGATGCATCTTTTAATTCCATTCACTCCCGTCTCCTGCTCAGCAGAGAGTTGCAGCGGCGAGGAGAGCTTCACATCAAACTGGCTGAAAGCTGAGGTGTGTTATGTTAATGGTATGGTAATGGTGGCCCCCACAGGCTCGCCGGCGTTCCCTCCTAAACCAGCAGTTTCCCCCCAAAAGCAGAGTTGGCGTGTGAGCGGAATAAATACCAGCAGAGCTCCAGTTAACAAGAAGCCGGCGTCCCCCTGCCGCTCATCCATCATCCCAAACATGCTGACCGTCCACTTCCTCTGCCCCCCCACAGCCTGGGGAAATAAAGTGACGATGAAAGATTCAGGTGGCGGCAGCTGGGCTCATCCAAACCGCCATTAATAACCGACAGAGCCGCTTGACTCCGGCAGCACTGCTGGCCTGTGTTCTCCTCACAATTCAAACCTCATTTCAGCTTGTTTTTTTTTTCTGCTGTTTGGAGCCTTTTCACTGCGAGCAGAGCCCCCCGCCCCCCAGGACAACACAGAAGACTGCTGTAATGACTCACTGGATGCTCATGAGTGGAGGTAAACGGCCATGAAATGGAGACGTTTAGCTGAGAGAATCCAGACCTGAAACATCACCAAGACTCCTCAGAGAGGAGCAAGTGTTCACCTCCCCTCCCGAACGAGATGAGGATGAGGAGGATTCAGGCTCTGAGTGAGGACTAGAGACTCAGAACCAGACCTGAACACATCACCAAGACTCTCAGAGAGGAGCAAGTGTTCACCTCCCTGAACGATGAGGAGGATTCAGGCTCTGAGTGAGGACTAGAGACCAGAACCAGACCTGAACACATCACCAAGACTCTCAGGGGTCCAAAACTGTAGAGACTGTTTAGTCAGAAGCACTGGACCTGAACACCAAAACACAAGAGTCTGGAGGTATTTCTGAACCTTACCTGACCCTGTTGCCCCTGTAACTTCTTTAGCTTAGCAAACATTTGGTCTGATTCTGAGGTACCAGGAATAGACCAGTACGTTTCCTGGAATACCAGAACCGTCAGTATTCGTAGTCTGGTTTGACCTTAGCTGAATGAAGCCCGAGGAGGGACTTGTTGGGCCTTAACGGATTTAAGAATACATAAAATGGGCGGAGCAGGGTAGGATGACCACACCCATTGTAGCAGACACTGGCCTTACATACAAGTCTGGTTCCAGATGTGGAGGGACATCTGAGTCAGGAGTATCAGTGACCTCCAGGTCCGTGGAGGGTGGTGTCTTAAGGGGAGTGCAGGTGTACACACCAGTACTCTAACCCGGTACTGGTTCACGTCCAGTACCACGTCCTGGCTCGGTTCACGTTGGGTACCTGGTAGATATGTCTGGCAGGTACCAGACATTTGGCATCACGTCCGGTGCTGGGTTAGGGTACTGATCCCGGGTTAGAGAACCGGTACCGCACGTGTCCTGAGGACCAGTTTGCATGCAGTCGTTTCATGACGACGTTGGAATGAGAAGGTGTTGGTGTTTCAGGTCATTTGTGATGAAAGTACTGTGATAGGAAAGTGTCAGTATAGTCTGGTCTTTCTCCTTGTTCTTCTGCAGTCAGAGTTTCTATGAAATACCCCTCTGGGCATTTAGTCTGCCCCCTTCCATCCCGTCATGGTTCAGGTCTGATGTTTGTGAGCTTCAGTTCCTGGTTTCTTTGTGTCCATCAGATGAAGTCCATAAATCTGCTCTCCTGTTCCTGTAACTCATCCTTTCTTTTGTCCGCAGTATCGACGGTCCTGTACTCATCAACCTCAGCCGTGGACCCTCACATCAGCCTCTCTTTGTCTCCACTCTCCTCACATCTCCTTCAGGTCACAGATGGTGCAGTGAAGACAAACCTGGAGGATCGATTCACAGCAGCGTTAGCGCTCTCTCAGACGTGTTATTGGCACAGGACAACAATCAGAGCGCCTCTTCACCGCGTGAGTGTGTTCAGCTCTGAGGGACGCTCTCTTAACAGATAGAAGACGGTTTGATTTACTCACAATCCACACAGATGAAGCTAAATTACACTGACACACCTGTAAAACTGGATCTGCAAACGCAGGAGGGAGTTGGATCGGTACCAACGGACACTACAAGTAGACGCTAACAAGCCCTGACCTCCAGTGGAGGTCGTGGGAACGGGATTACAGTGGTCAAACAGAGATGAACGGCATCATTACGGATTAAGAAGACTCTTTGGAGCATTTATGCCTCTTTAATCAGATGATGTCCACTCTGTTCTCAGAGGAAGCAGCGCTGGAGGCAGGAGCAGAGGTCTGCAAACAGCTGAGCATTATGGGTAAATACAGGCAAGTGTGAATGTAAGATCATGGAGCCATGTAAGAGAGGCTCTGTGGTTCTGGAGGGAACCAGAGATGGGTCACGGAACCAGCTCCAGTATAGATGAGCGTATGGAGAAGAATATCATCCAACCATCATCTGTTCATACATCCGTCATTCATCCATCCATCATCTGTTCATACATCCAACCAACCAAACATCCATCATCCATCCATCATTCATCCATCCATCCATCCATCCATCTATCCATCCATCTATCATCCATCATCCATCCATCCATCATCCATCTATCATCCATCCATCATCCATCTATCATCCATCCATCATCCATCCATCATCCATCCATCCATCCATCATCCATCATCCATCCATCATCCATAATCATCCATCCATCATCCATCATCCATCCATCATCCATAATCATCCATCCACCATCCATCCATCATCCATCCATCCATCCATCATCCATCATCCATCCATCATCCATAATCATCCATCCATCATCCATCATCCATCCATCATCCATAATCATCCATCCACCATCCATCCATCATCCATCATCCATCCATCCATCATCCATCCATCATCCATCCATCTACCATTCATCCATCATTCATCCATCCATCCATCATCCATCATCCATCCATCCATCCATTCATCCATCCACCATCCATCCATCCATCTATCCATCTACCATCCATCCATCATCCATCTTCCTCTTCTCCAGGTCATGGAGAATCATCTGGAGTAGACCTCTTCCTCCAGCTGGTATTGAATCCTCCAGCGTTCTCATTCCAGATTAGATCATTTTATTGTTTCTCCTAAATCAAAGTCAGTAGAAATCAGTTTGAATCTGGTCTCCTGTGTTTCCTGGATCTTCCAGCCTCACATAGATTCATGTTTCATGTTGTTTTGGATTTCTGAGGTTACCTGTGTATTAACAGTTCTGTCATCTCTCAGAAACTTCTCCAGAGAAGTGAAGCTGACCTGACTTAACCTCTGAACAAAGCCGTTAAAACAGTCTCCATCTGTAGAATTCTGTCTCCTGCAGGCTTCCTTAGGATCATGAAAGTGTCTGTTTCTGTCTGGAGGTGATTTGTCTCTTCTTCCTTCTGCAGAACACTCATGCTTCATAAAGCAGAGCAGATACTGCCTCTGCTTCATCTGTGGAGATCCTCTCAGATCATTCTATACTGCAGCGTTACAGAACTCTATATCTGAAATACACCTGAAGGGGGCGCTGTGGAGATCCTCTCAGATTGGTTTCTGACAGAGTGGATCCTCAAAGGATCTTTTTCATTTGTGATCAGGTTTCTGAGAGATTGGATCTTTAGAGAATCTTTCATCGTCTGTGACACAAACATCTGTCGTTTCTGAAAGAAATGATCAGTTTTTGACCGACTGATCCTCAAAGGATCTCATAGTGATTTTGAGATTGGTTGTCCTCCTAGATCCTGGATCCACTGGGGATCTTGTGCCATTTGTTATCTGACCTGATCTCTTTGGATCCTCAGAGGATCTTACAGTGATT
Organism: Oryzias javanicus; assembly: GCA_003999625.1. NCBI lineage: Eukaryota > Metazoa > Chordata > Actinopteri > Beloniformes > Adrianichthyidae > Oryzias > Oryzias javanicus. The sequence goes on from ML136649.1 coordinate 462,867, forward strand.
TTATGATCGGTTGTCCTCCTGGATCCTGGATCCACATGGGATCTTGTGCCATTTGTGATGTGTTATCTGACCTGATCTCTTTGGATCCTCAAAGGATCTAATAGTGATTTTGTGATCGGTTTTCCTCCTGGATCCTGGATCCACATGGGATCTTGTGCCATTTGTGATGTGTTATCTGACCTGATCTCTTTGGATCCCCAGAGGATCTTATAGTGATCTTGTGATCTGTTGTCCTCCTGGATCCTGGATCCACTGGGGATCTTCTGGCATTTGTGATCGGTTGTCCTCCTGGATCCTGGATCCACATGGAATCTTGTGCCATTTGTGATGTGTTATCTGACCTGATCTCTTTGGATCCTCAAAGGATCTAATAGTGATTTTGTGATCGGTTGTCCTCCTGGATCCTGGATCCACATGGGATCTTGTGCCATTTGTGATGTGTTATCCGACCTGATCTCTTTGGATCCTCAAAGGATCTAATAGTGATTTTGTGATCGGTTGTCCTCCTGGATCCTGGATCCACATGGGATCTTGTGCCATTTGTGATGTGTTATCTGACCTGATCTCTTTGGATCCTCAGAGGATCTTATAGTGATTTTGAGATCGGTTGTCCTCCTACATCCTGGATCCACTGGGGATCTTGTGCCATTTGTGATGTGTTATCTGACCTGATCTCTTTGGATCCCCAGAGGATCTTATAGTGATCTTGTGATCTGTTGTCCTCCTGGATCCTGGATCCACTGGGGATCTTGTGCCATTTGTGATGTGTTATCTGACCTGATCTCTGTGGATCCTCAGAGGATCTTTCAGTTTGCGTTGAGTTTCCTCCTGGAGTTTTGTGACAGATTGAATCCTCAAAAGCGTTTTGACACAGGCGTCCCTCAAACGGACCTTGGCGCTGGCGTGCGGCGCTGACAGGACGGCGTTCTGCTTCGTCCTTGTGCTCTCTGACAGCTCAGGTGTTATTTATAGGCCGGGCCAGCGTGAATGAGGACTCTTCCTCCTGCAGGCTGCCGCCTCAGCACTTTCCTGGCAGATTTACTGCCGTGAACGTCAGAGCGGCTCTGGACCCAGAACGGCGCCGCTCATCACCGTCTTCATCATCTGCTGATCAGAACCCATCTTCACTCCTCTCTTCAAAGAGCTGTCGAGGAAGACTGTCAAAGCTCGCCATGCTGGGGGGTGTTGCCGTGGCGACCTGACGCTGAGGTTGTGGTGCTTGAGATGTAACAAGGAAGACATGACGGAACAGTGTCTCTGGACCACTCGGACCAGAACCTGGAAGAACCAACAGGACTTCTTCAGAGAGCAGCCTCATGAGGTCAGAGCGGGAAGGAATGCAAACCTGTACCTGTGTCTGTAATGAGATTCTTCCTGCTTCTGTGAGCTCTGTGTGATCTATCTCTGGAGTAAAGATCTCCTCATGATCAGGACATCCCTGCTCTCTCCCTTATTGGTGTGAAGCTGCAGCTGAATGAAATGTTCTCTTAAAGACGTAGAAATGCTGAGAATAGATCCAGTTTAGTAACCTCATAAACCTGACTCTGGTTCTGGTTTTTAGCAGCTTTAGATAAAATATCACCCTGTGTTCCAGGATCCCATCATGACCAGAGAAGAAGGTGAGACTGGAGCATGCTGGGATGTTGAACCCTGACTCAAGTGAAGAATTGAAGTGAAGGTAATGAGCAACCTCCAGCTCCTGCCCCAGAGATGAGCGCATACATTAGTTGTTTTAAATACGCTGATAATGATCTTTGGAAACTGCAGAGCAGCAGAATGAAAAGCACATTTCCAGGCGTAGGGATGAGGAGGAAACGTTCAGGGGTCGGGCTTCACGGAGAAAAGGTAGAAGCGTTACTACCAGAACAGAAATAACATCCTAACATTTACAAAAATGTTACATTTACATATTCTGTAGCAGGTTGGAGATGTGCTGCATAACAAGACAATTATTATCCAGAAGAAACTTGGAGTGAGATCACCTCAACCTTTAATGTCCAGAGACGACTACAAGACCTGACGGCAGCCTGACGGCGACCTGACGGCAGCCTGACGGCAGCCCGACGGCAGCCTGACAGCGGCCTGACGGCGGCCTGACAGCGGCCTGACAACAAGACCTGACGGCAGCCTGACTGCAGCCAGACGGCAGCCAGACGGCAGCCTGACGGCAGCCTGACGGCGGCCTGACAACAAGACCTGACGGCAGCCTGACAACAAGACGTGACGGCAGCCTGACTGCAGCCTGACGGCAGCCAGACGGCAGCCTGACGGCAGCCTGACGGCGGCCTGACAACAAGACCTGACGGCAGCCTGACGGCGGCCTGACGGCAGTCTGACGGCAGCCAGACGGCAGCCTGACGGCAGCCTGACGGCGGCCTGACAACAAGGCCTGACGGCGGCCTGACGACGGACTGACAACAAGACCTGACGGCAGCCTGACTGCAGCCAGACGGCAGCCTGACGGCAGCCAGACGGCAGCCTGACGGCAGCCTGACGGCGGCCTGACAACAAGGCCTGACGGCAGCCCGACTGCAGCCTGACGGCAGCCAGACGGCAGCCTGACGGCAGCCTGACGGCGGCCTGACAACAAGACCTGACGGCGGCCTGACGACGGACTGACAACAAGACCTGACGGCAGCCCGACTGCAGCCAGACGGCAGCCTGACGGCAGCCAGACGGCAGCCTGACGGCAGCCTGACGGCGGCCTGACAACAATGCCTGACGGCGGCCTGACGACGGACTGACAACAAGACCTGACGGCAGCCTGACGGCAGCCTGACGGCAGCCAGACGGCAGTCTGACGGCAGCCAGACGGCAGCCTGACGGCAGCCTGACGGCGGCCTGACAACAAGGCCTGACGACGGCCTGACGACGGACTGACAACAAGACCTGACGGCAGCCTGACGGCAGCCTGACGGCAGCCTGACGGCAGTCAGACGGCAGTCTGACGGCAGCCAGACGGCAGCCTGACGGCGGCCTGACAACAAGACCTGACGGCAGCCTGACGGCAGCCTGACGGCAGCCTGACGGCAGCCAGACGGCAGTCTGACGGCAGCCAGGCGGCAGCCTGACGGCAGCCTGACGGCAGCCTGACAACAAGGCCTGACGGCGGCCTGACGACGGACTGACAACAAGACCTGACGGCAGCCCGACTGCAGCCTGATGGCGGCCTGACGGCAGCCTGATGGCGGCCTGACGGCAGCCTGATGGCGGCCTGACAACAAGACCTGACGGCAGCCTGATGGCAGCCTGACGGCGGCCTGACGGCAGCCTGACAACAGCCTGACGGCAGCCTGATGGCGGCCTGACGGCAGCCTGATGGCGGCCTGACAACAAGACCCGATGGCAGCCTGATGGCAGCCTGACGGCAGCCTGACAACAGCCTGACGGCAGCCCGACGGCGGTCTAACGGCAGCCTGACTGCAGCCAGACGGCAGCCTGACGACAGCCTGACGGCAGCCAGACGGCAGCCTGACGGCAGCCTGACGGCGGCCTGACAACAAGGCCTGACGGCAGCCCGACTGCAGCCTGACGGCAGCCAGACGGCAGCCTGACGGCAGCCTGACGGCGGCCTGACAACAAGGCCTGACGGCGCCTGACGACGGACTGACAACAAGACCTGACGGCAGCCCGACTGCAGCCAGACGGCAGCCTGACGGCAGCCAGACGGCAGCCTGACGGCAGCCTGACGGCAGCCTGACAACAAGGCCTGACGGCGGCCTGACGACGGACTGACAACAAGACCTGACGGCAGCCTGACGGCAGCCTGATGGCAGCCTGACGGCAGCCAGACGGCAGTCTGACGGCAGCCAGACGGCAGCCTGACGGCAGCCTGACGGCGGCCTGACAACAAGGCCTGACGGCGGCCTGACGACGGACTGACAACAAGACCTGACGGCAGCCTGACGGCAGCCTGACGGCAGCCTGACGGCAGCCAGACGGCAGTCTGACGGCAGCCAGACGGCAGCCTGACGGCGGCCTGACAACAAGGCCTGACGGCGGCCTGACGACGGACTGACAACAAGGCCTGACGGCGGCCTGACGACGGACTGACAACAAGACCTGACGGCAGCCTGACGGCAGCCTGACGGCAGCCTGACGGCAGCCAGACGGCAGTCTGACGGCAGCCTGACGGCAGCCTGACGGCAGCCTGACGGCGGCCTGACAACAAGGCCTGACGGCGGCCTGACGACGGACTGACAACAAGACCTGACGGCAGCCCGACTGCAGCCTGATGGCGGCCTGACGGCAGCCTGATGGCGGCCTGACGGCAGCCTGATGGCGGCCTGACAACAAGACCTGACGGCAGCCTGATGGCGGCCTGACAACAAGACCTGACGGCAGCCTGACGGCAGCCTGATGGCAGCCTGACGGCGGCCTGACGGCAGCCTGACGGCGGTCTAACGGCAGCCTGACGGCAGCCAGACGGCAGCCTGACGGCAGCCTGACGACAGCCTGACGGCAGCCAGACGGCAGCCTGACGGCAGCCAGACGGCAGCCTGACGGCAGCCAGACGGCAGCCTGACGGCAGCCGACGCAGCCAGACGGCATCGCCTGACGGCAGCCCTGACGAAGCTGACGGCAGCCAGACCGGCAGCCTGCATGACGGCAGCTGACGGCAGCCTGATGGCGGCCTGACAACAAGACCTGACGGCAGCCTTTAAAGAGTCAAAGAACGTCGGCCATCATCCTCCTGACATGAAAACGTTAGCTGGTAATGTTAGCATGAATATCCTGCTGAAAATGAACCAGAAAGATGGAGCTGAACAAAAGCAATCAAACAAACCAATCACTAGTTAACAGGTCATGTGACCTCAGAGATGTCCATCCTCTTCATGTCTGTAGCTTGTTCCAGTTAGCATAGAGCTGCTGCACTTCACGTCCATGGCTCGCTCCAGCCGGCGTGAAGCGGTGCCGGCGTGACGCGGCGCGGCGTCTGCTCTGCTGAACGTGCACAGCAGCAGGACGTGCGTAATTACCAGAATCAGGGAGAGGAGCATTAATCTCAGGTGAACCACGGGGAGTAAATGAAGCAGAGACAGTGGGAACGATGAAGAGCGACGAGGACGGGGGCGGGGATGCAGAGCAGCAGCAGAAATGTTTGTGAGGAGGACATTTACAGTTTTGATGTAGGGTTCTGGTCCATCAGGTCTGTGACTATAGCGCCCCCTACAGGACAGTCCAGGACGGCTGTGAACGGGTCCGGTACCACCGAACCCGTTCAGAAGTGAGGCTCCGCCTCTTCTCCACGTGTGTGTGTGAGTTTAGGGGGAGGGACTCACAACTCTCAGAAGCTGCTAACAAAACCGCTGACACGGCACCACCCCCCCCCCTCCACCCATCATGGCCGCCGGCGTTTCCCTCCTCAAACTGCTGCTGCTGCAGACGTTCTCCAAAAGGAGGAGGACCAGAAGAAGAAAGATGGCTTCATCTATCTGACGAGAGGTTCAGGGGCAGATAATGGAGTTTGTATGGGGGGGGGGGCGTGTGGGCGGGACACGGGGGTATCCAGCAGAGTGAAGATCACAGGCCAGAGGAAGAACAGAGTGATGAAGAAATGATCCTCCCTGCTAGGAGCTGCAGGCGGCTGCATGAGGAGCTGAATGGAAAGATGAAAGGAATTCTGGGAAATCGTTCCCGTCAGAACTGAACCCAGAACTGGACAAATGTTTCAGACTCAGAACCAGCTCAACAGTCAATCATTTAGACAGGTATTGAGTTATTCACTGACCAATCAGACGCCTCAATGGAAGTAGGCGGAGTCTCTCAGCCAACACATACAACGTCTGAAGCATTTGATTGACAGATGTTGTTGTAGTCGTGGGGGTGTGGCCTCACGACAAGCTCCCTCCTGATTGGTTTGAGTGGTTGCCATGGATACGTCGATTCAGTCTGACACCAGCCAATCACTGCTTATTGACGTCTGAATCCAACATGGTGGCTTCAGTCTCATGGAAAAATGGTGACTGCTTTGGCTTCATTTGATTGGACCAGAAGTGAAATGTTGATGTAGATCTTCAGAAGGTCGAGGTGGATCTTCAGAAGGTCGATGTGGATCTTCAGAAGGTCGAGGTGGATCTTCAGAAGGTCGATGTGGATCTTCAGAAGGTCGATGTGGATCTTCAGAAGGTCGAGGTGGATCTTCAGAAGGTCGATGTGGATCTTCAGAAGGTCGAGGTGGATCTTCAGAAGGTTGATGTAGATCTTCAGAAGGTCGAGGTGGATCTTCAGAAGGTTGATGTAGATCTTCAGAAGGTCGAGGTGGATCTTCAGAAGGTTGATGTAGATCTTCAGAAGGTTGATGTAGATCTTCAGAAGGTCGAGGTGGATCCTATGAGGGCTGACGTAGATCTTCAGAACACAGAAACTCCACATTCAGAGCAGAACTCCCTCCAAACATGAGTGAGTTGAGGTGAGCAGAACACCTGTGAGCAGAGACATCAAGAACCTAAGAAACAACCTCTGAATCATTAGGATCAAAACAACATCCATGATTGATGAGGAGCTGTTTTCTCTCTCTTCAAATAGAATATTCTTCTGGAGGAAAATGATGCTCAGAATTACAAAACACAAACTATTGTGTCTTATCCCAACAGTCAGCGGATCTATTACTCTTTCTCAGATTTGTTTGATGATGCTCAGAGCTGCAGATCTGTTTCTATTAGAAAAGTCAGAACTTGTTCAACAGAAAAACAAGATTATTACAGTTGGATGGAGAATGTGGACCTGAAGTGGACTGGAGAACCATCCAGAGTGAACCAACAGCAGGACAGAGAGGATGACGGATGGATGGAAGGATGGATGATGGATGGATGGATGGATGATGGATGGATGGATGGATGATGGATGGATGGATGGATGGATGGATGGATGGATGATGGATGGATGATGGATGATGGATGGATGATGATGGATGGATGGATGGATGGATGGATGGATGGATGGATGGATGGATGGATGATGGATGATGATGGATGGATGGATGATGGATGGATGGATGGATGGATGGATGGATGGATGGATGATGGATGGATATGATGGATGGATGGATGATGATGGATGATGGATGATGGATGGATGATGGATGGATGGATGGATGATGGATGGATGGATGGATGGATGGATGGATGGATGGATGGATGGATGATGGATGGATGATGGATGGATGGATGATGGATGGATGGATGGATGGATGATGGATGGATGGATGGATGGATGGATGGATGGATGGATGGATGATGGATGGATGATGGATGATGGATGGATGATGGATGGATGGATGGATGGATGGATGATGGATGGATGATGGATGATGGATGGATGGATCAACAGATCAAAGAAAAAGAGTATCCTCCTGACTTTTAAGAATCTGCACTACTTATTTGGACTCTTCTTCCTCTCAGTATTACTGCCCTCTGGTGGTCTGGAGGTCTTCATGGTCAATACATTCAATTTTCAAAATTAAACTTTTCTTTGTAATTGTTGAAAGATTGGTGAAACCTTCTTGCTTTGGTGTGTAATCTCAGAATGATCCAGTCTAGCATATTTATTTCTAAAACAGAGTAGAATTACAGTAAAGTACAAGAAAAGTACTACTAAACTCTAGTGAGAATACTATCAGAGTACTGTCAGAGTACAACCTGACAACGTTAAGTATTCTACCAGAGTACAGTAATAGTACCACCAGAGAACTTTCAGTATTTCTCCAGAGTACAGTAATAGTACTACCAGAGAACATTCAGTATTTCTCCAGAGTACAGTAGTAATAGTACCACCAGAGAACTTTCAGTATTTCTCCAGAGTACAGTAATAGTACTACCAGAGAACATTCAGTATTTCTCCAGAGTACAGTAATAGTACTACCAGAGAACGTTCAGTATTTCTCCAGAGTACAGTAATAGTACTACCAGAGAACATTCAGTATTTCTCCAGAGTACAGTAATAGTACTACCAGAGAACGTTCAGTATTTCTCCAGAGTACAGTAATAGTACCACCAGAGAACTTTCAGTATTTCTCCAGAGTACAGTAATAGTACTACCAGAGAACGTTCAGTATTTCTCCAGAGTAGAGTAATAGTACAACCAGAGAACGTTCAGTATTTCTCCAGAGTACAGTAATAGTACTACCAGAGAACATTCAGTATTTCTCCAGAGTACAGTAATAGTACTACCAGAGAACATTCAGTATTTCTCCAGAGTACAGTAATAGTACTACCAGAGAACGTTCAGTATTTTCTCCAGAGTACAGTAATAGTACTACCAGAGAACGTTCAGTATTTCTCCAGAGTACAGTAATAGTACTACCAGAGAACGTTCAGTATTTCTCCAGAGTACAGTAATAGTACTACCAGAGAACGTTCAGTATTTCTCCAGAGTACAGTAATACTACCACCAGAGAACGTTCAGTATTTCTCCAGAGTACAGTAATAATACCACCAGAGAACGTTCAGTATTTCTCCAGAGTAGAGTAATAGTACTACCAGAGAACATTCAGTATATCTCCAGAGTACAGTAATAGTACTACCAGAGAACATTCAGTATTTCTCCAGAGTACAGTAATAGTACTACCAGAGAACGTTCAGTATTTCTCCAGAGTACAGTAATACTACCACCAGAGAACGTTCAGTATTTCTCCAGAGTACAGTAATAGTACTACCAGAGAACATTCAGTATTTCTCCAGAGTACAGTAATAGTACTACCAGAGAACGTTCAGTATTTCTCCAGTATAGTAATAGTACTACCAGAGAACATTCAGTATTTCTCCAGAGTACAGTAATAGTACTACCAGAGAACGTTCAGTATTTCTCCAGAGTACAGTAATAGTACTACCAGAGAACATTCAGTATTTCTCCAGAGTACAGTAATAGTACTACCAGAGAACATTCAGTATTTCTCCAGAGTACAGTAATAGTACTACCAGAGAACGTTCAGCATTTCTCCAGAGTACAGTAATAGTGCTACCAGAAAACGTTCAGTATTTCTCCAGAGTACAGTAATACTATCATCATAGAACGTTCAGTATTTCTCCAGAGTACAGTAATAGTACTACCAGAGAACGTTCAGTATTTCTCCAGAGTACAGTAATAGTACTACCAGAGAACATTCAGTATTTCTCCAGAGTACAGTAGAGAACATTCAGTATTTCTCCAGAGTACAGTAATAGTACTACCAGAGAACATTCAGTATTTCTCCAGAGTACAGTAATAGTACTACCAGAGAACGTTCAGTATTTCTCCAGAGTACAGTAATAGTACTACCAGAGAACATTCAGTATTTCTCCAGAGTACAGTAATAGTACTACCAGAGAACGTTCAGTATTTCTCCAGAGTACAGTAATAGTACTACCAGAGAACATTCAGTATTTCTCCAGAGTACAGTAATAGTACTACCAGAGAACGTTCAGTATTTCTCCAGAGTACAGTAATAGTACTACCAGAGAACGTTCAGTATTTCTCCAGAGTACAGTAATAGTACTACCAGAGAACGTTCAGTATTTCTCCAGAGTATAGTAATACTACCAATAGAGAACGTTCAGTATTTCTCCAGAGTACAGTAATAGTACTACCAGAGAACGTTCAGTATTTCTCCAGAGTACAGTAATAGTACTACCAGAGAACGTTCAGTATTTCTCCAGAGTACAGTAATAGTACTACCAGAGAACGTTCAGTATTTCTCCAGAGTACAGTAATAGTACTACCAGAGAACGTTCAGTATTTCTCCAGAGTACAGTAATAGTACTACCAGAGAACGTTCAGTATTTCTCCAGAGTATAGTAATACTACCAATAGAGAACGTTCAGTATTTCTCCAGAGTACAGTAATAGTACTACCAGAGAACGTTCAGTATTTCTCCAGAGTACAGTAATAGTACTACCAGAGAACGTTCAGTATTTCTCCAGAGTACAGTAATAGTACTACCAGAGAACGTTCAGTATTTCTCCAGAGTACAGTAATAGTACTACCAGAGAACGTTCAGTATTTCTCCAGAGTACAGTAATAGTACTACCAGAGAACGTTCAGTATTTCTCCAGAGTATAGTAATACTACCAATAGAGAACGTTCAGTATTTCTCCAGAGTACAGTAATAGTACTACCAGAGAACGTTCAGTATTTCTCCAGAGTACAGTAATAGTACTACCAGAGAACGTTCAGTATTTCTCCAGAGTACAGTAATAGTACTACCAGAGAACGTTCAGTATTTCTCCAGAGTACAGTAATAGTACTACCAGAGAACGTTCAGTATTTCTCCAGAGTACAGTAATAGTATACCAGAGAACGTTCAGTATTTCTCCAGAGTATAGTAATACTACCAATAGAGAACGTTCAGTATTTCTCCAGAGTACAGTAATAGTACTACCAGAGAACGTTCAGTATTTCTCCAGAGTACAGTAATAGTACTACCAGAGAACGTTCAGTATTTCTCCAGAGTACAGTAATAGTACTACCAGAGAACGTTCAGTATTTCTCCAGAGTACAGTAATAGTACTACCAGAGAACGTTCAGTATTTCTCCAGAGTACAGTAATAGTACTACCAGAGAACGTTCAGTATTTCTCCAGAGTACAGTAATAGTACTACCAGAGAACGTTCAGTATTTCTCCAGAGTACAGTAATAGTACTACCAGAGAACGTTCTGTATTTCTCCAGAGTACAGTAATAGTACTACCAGAGAACGTTCAGTATTTCTCCAGAGTACAGTAATAGTACTACCAGAGAACGTTCAGTATTTCTCCAGAGTACAGTAATAGTACTACCAGAGAACGTTCAGTATTTCTCCAGAGTACAGTAATAGTACTACCAGAGAACGTTCAGTATTTATCCAGAGTACAGTAATAGTACTACCAGAGAACGTTCAGTATTTCTCCAGAGTACAGTAATAGTACCACCAGAGAACATTCAGTATTTCTCCAGAGTACAGTAATAGTACTACCAGAGAACATTCAGTATTTCTCCAGAGTACAGTAATAGTACCACCAGAGAACATTCAGTATTTCTCCAGAGTACAGTAATAGTACTACCAAAGAACATTCAGTATTTCTCCAGAGTACAGTAATAGTACTACCAGAGAACGTTCAGTATTTCTCCAGAGTATAGTAATAGTACTACCAGAGAACATTCAGTATTTCTCCAGAGTACAGTAATAGTACTACCAGAGAACATTCAGTATTTCTCCAGAGTACAGTAATAGTACTACCAGAGAACATTCAGTATTTCTCCAGAGTACAGTAATAGTACCACCAGAGAACATTCAGTATTTCTCCAGAGTACAGTAATAGTACTACCAGAGAACGTTCAGTATTTCTCCAGAGTACAGTAATAGTACTACCAGAGAACATTCAGTATTTCTCCAGAGTACAGTAATAGTACTACCAGAGAACATTCAGTATTTCTCCAGAGTACTGAGATAGTACTACCAGAGAACGTTCAGTATTTATCCAGAGTACAGTAATAGTACTACCAGAGAACGTTCAGTATTTCTCCAGAGTACAGTAATAGTACTACCAGAGAACATTCAGTATTTCTCCAGAGTACAGTAATAGTACTACTAGAGAACGTTCAGTATTTCTCTAGAGTACTGAGATAGTACTACCAGAGAACGTTCAGTATTTATCCAGAGTACTGAGATAGTACTACCAGAGAACGTTCAGTATTTCTCCAGAGTACAGTAATAGTACTACCAGAGAACGTTCAGTATTTCTCCAGAGTACAGTAATAGTACTACCAGAGAACGTTCAGTATTTCTCCAGAGTACAGTAATAGTACTACCAGAGAACGTTCAGTATTTCTCCAGAGTACAGTAATAGTACTACCAGAGAACGTTCAGTATTTCTCCAGAGTACAGTAATAGTACTACCAGAGAACGTTCAGTATTTCTCCAGAGTACAGTAATAGTACCACCAGAGAACGTTCAGTATTTCTCCAGAGTACAGTAATAGTACCCACCAGAGAACGTTCAGATCTACCAGAGAGTTCAGTATTTCTCCAGAGTACACAGTAATACCACAGAGGAACAATTAATGTTAGTGATAGGTTCCCTGAGATCTGCTGAAGTTCCTTCAGACGATGCTGGAGGTCTTCTACATTCAAAGGTCTGGTGGATCCTGCTGACTCTGAAACTAATTCATCCTCTGGCAGAAGCAGTAACTTCTTCGACCTCCAGATGGACCTCCAGCTGAACCACTGGATGCATACATTAACATCTGGGATCTGTGGAGGAACCAGCTCTCCAGGAATAGTCCTGACCCATTTCTGCTCCTCAGCAGCAGCTGATTCAAACAGACTGCTGAGCACGGCGACCGTCTCCATCTCCACTGAGACACCTCCTGCCTGGAGGGACCTTCTCTGCTCTCAGCCTCATCTCATCTTCATCTGACTGAGCAGACACTCATGGAGATGAAGCTCCATTTCAGAACCTGTGACGGCGTGGTTTCATCCTCCACAGAGGCTGACAGCTTCAGCACATGCTGCAGGCAGAGGTCTCCTGACTCCTGTCTCCTGCTCTAAACAGTCTGATGTCTCCAGAGGAGACCAGTTCAGACCCAGAAGCAGAGTTCTGCAGAACAGGAGCCAGCAGAATGCTGGAGCGGAGCGTGGAGAGAGAGGAACAAACCTTCATCATGATGTGTTTACTTATCGAACCAAAGAGCATCAAGACATGGATTACAGCAGGATTTGGACCTATGTGAGTCGATTCTCATTGGTCCTGGTAGATGAATGAGGAATGAGGTCTTCTACACCTTCTTCAAAACGTTTTCTTATTGGCTGAAACATGTCCAGTAAGTAAAGCATAACTCCAGGTGTCCATTATGAAAATCTACTGGACAGAGACCTCTGGGTCGTCCATCCAGGTCTGATGGTAGACCCTCATCATCATCATGTTTAAGGTGTAGCACTATGAACTGAGAGAGAAGATGTGATTGTATAATTACAGTACAGTCTGACAAAAACGTTAACACCACAGATGTCACCGACGACACCTCACTACCAAAGGCTCTTGACTTTTTGTTCACCTGATCAGCAGCTGATTGTGATTGGTTCCCATATGCAACACAATGATGATGTAAAGTGTTGCTCAAAGGTGCAAAGAAACCTGAGAACTCGTCATGTGGAATTCAGGGAGTAAACGTTTAAAGGTTAAGATTGTCAAAATGATCTAAACGCTAGAGAGAAAGATGCACGGTTAAAAAGATGTTTAACTTTTAAGATGGAGAGATGGAGAGATGGTGAGATGGTGACATGGTGAGATGGAGAGATGTTGAGATGGAGAGATGGAGAGATGGTGAGATGGTGAGATGATGAGATGATGAGATGGAGAGATGGAGAGATGGTGAGATGGTGAGATGGAGAGATGGAGAGATGGAGAGATGGTGAGATGGAGAGATGGTGAGATGGAGAGATGGAGAGATGGTGAGATGATGAGATGATGAGATGATAAAGATGATGAGATGGAGAGATGGAGAGATGGTGAGATGGTGAGATGGAGAGATGGAGAGATGGAGAGATGGAGAGATGGTGAGATGATGAGATGATGAGATGATAAAGATGATGAGATGGTGAGATGGAGAGATGGTGAGATGGAGAGATGGTGAGATGGAGAGATGGTGAGATGGAGAGATGGAGAGATGGAGAGATGGTGAGATGGAGAGATGGTGAGATGGTGAGATGGAGAGATGGTGAGATGGAGAGATGGAGAGATGGAGAGATGGTGAGATGGAGAGATGGTGAGATGGTGAGATGGAGAGATGGTGAGATGGAGAGATGATGACATGGTGAGATGTTGAGATGGTGACATGGTGACATGGTGAGATGGTGAGATGTTGAGATGGTGAGATGGAGAGATGGTGAGATGGTGAGATGGAGAGATGGTGAGATGATGAGATGGTGAGATGGTGAGATGGTGAGATGATGAGATGGAGAGATGGAGAGATGGAGAGATGGAGAGATGGTGAGATGATGAGATGGTGAGATGGAGAGATGGTGAGATGGTGAGATGATGAGATGGAGAGATGGAGAGATGGTGAGATGGTGAGATGGTGGTGAGATGGTGAGATGGAGAGATGGTGAGATGGTGAGATGGAGAGATGGAGAGATGGTGAGATGGTGAGATGGTGGTGAGATGGTGAGATGGAGAGATGGTGAGATGGTGAGATGGAGAGATGGTGAGATGGTGAGATGGAGAGATGGTGAGATGGTGAGATGGAGAGATGGTGAGATGGTGAGATGGTGGTGAGATGGTGAGATGGTGAGATGGTGAGATGGAGAGATGGTGAGATGGAGAGATGATGAGATGGTGAGATGGTGAGATGGTTTTGTGTCATTCTGACTGAAGTTAAGGCTTGAAGTTCTACCTTCAGTGTTCTGTATTAATTCTCTCTTCAGAAAACATCATTAACATCACAAAGCTTAAATTGACCATGATTGATATCCAAACTTCATGACTGACATCACGACATCAGAATCTCTTCTCTCCAACTGAGATGATGATGATGACCAAACTCTTCTCTGAACTTTGTTCATTGAGCCTGAATCAGCTCCAGTGCAGTCTCAAGACGCTCTTCTCTACAGGTCTTCTCTCTGGTATGAGATGGGAGTTGCTGCTTGAAGGTTTTTTTATTTTTAAAAGTGCCCCCCCCCCCCCCCCCCCCGTCCTTTCACCTGCTCCTGTTAGAGTGAATAATGCCCCGCCCTCCTCATGGCTGCATTCATCACCCTGCAGCTCAGAATTAACATTCCTGCTGATTTATTGGAAAAGACTCGACCTCAAGTCACAAGAGTTCACGAGTCCCGACCCCGACCTCGGTGACGGGAAGCCCCTCCCCCTCTATCTGGAATCATCCATCTTCCTCCTCAGAAGAGCAGTATGTAAATATGGGTAAGGACCATCACTGAGGTCTGATTTCACATTTCTCCCTCCTCATCTTCAGGCAGCTCGCCTCCATCCAGACGCCGGCCAAGTGCCCCCCCCCTCCCCCCCCCCCCCCCCCCCCCCCCCCCCCCCCCCCCCCCTCTGAACCAGCCAGCAGACCATGAAATGAGTTCATTTCTGCACACTGAGATGCAAATAAGTGCTGCTACAATAATATCCCGCCCTGTCATAATCAGTTCTGCATTTAGAGAATGTGAGGTGTCGGCTCCTCCTCCTCGCCATTGTCTCCCGCCTGAAAGGACACGAATGCATGAAGAGATTTGGCGACGTAAACACATGTTGTGCTTTGTCGTTCCTCCCACCAGGATTTTCATTTTGCTATCAAAGCTTCAGTGCCATGGTTCCACTCAGAAATCCTCTTCCTCGTCTTCCTCAGACAGAAACGGCGGTCACGCCGGCGAGACGACAGCCATTTATCTGCGAGGCAGCCGCTGATTACAGTACTTGTTCACAGAATGATGAAATGGAGGCAGTGCGCTGATAAATGACGGAGAAATAACTCCAGGTTAGTTTGTGAGCAGGACCGGTTACCCGCCGCTGGAAAGCTTCAAAGGACCTTTGAGGCTTTCTGACCTCAGGTTTCTGCAGACATCTCTTCTGGGAGGACTTTCTGTGGTTTTTCACTGGTACCTTTGGTCTTCTGTCACACTTAATCGAGGTTCATGCTAAAAATCCTGAACAGCTGTTTGCACTTCTTTAATTGTCCTCATCTGGTTTGTAGACCATCTGCTGTTACTTTAGTGTTCCTCTAAGGTTGTTCCTAAACAGTTTATATTTCTGTCATTGAGACAGGCCCCAGCACCAGGACCTGCCCCAGCAGATCCTGATCCAGAACCTTTGGTATAGTGGCAGAGCTTCTGTCTCTGCATTGCTGCAAGTCTTCTTCTGCTATCATCTTTCTCTTTAAAGGAGGGGATTCTTCAGACTTAAACTGTTATACACCTATCTCCATCTTACTGTTTATCCAAGGTCTTTAAACTGATTAACAAACAACTAATTAAACATCTTAAAACTCACAACACTCTGACCCCGATGCAGTCCGGTTTCTGAAGTTGTAGAACTCTAAAAGTGCTGATTGATTTAATTTGTGTCATTGATCAGAGAGAGTATTGTACAGCTGTGTTTGTTGATTTGGCTAAAGCCTTTGATTCTGTCGACCACTCGGTTCTGACCCGGCTCCATCACATAGGTCTCTCAAAGGATTGCGTTGCTTGGTTCAGAAGCTACATCACTGACCGTACACTGTCTGTGCGTACAGCTGGCTACCAATGGGGGTTCCTCAGGGATCCATCTTGGGACCAACTTTGTTCAAAATTTATATAAATGAAATTGCAAATGCTGTTGGAAATTCCCTCATTCATCTGTACGCTGATGACACTGTGTTGTATACATCAAGCCCCTCATTAGAGACTGCCATATCATCTCTTCAGAATAGTTTCAATGATTTACAACAGGCCTGCTCCAATCTTCACCTCCGAATCTATACTAACAAAACTAAATTTATGATCTTCAATCATCATTCACCTCAGACACCTTGTGAGGGCACTATTTCAACTCTTGATGGCACAATGCTACAACTTGTCAGCTCATAGAAATATTTAGGAATATGGCTGGACAGTTCACTCACTTTTGATTCTCATATTAACACAATAGTAGCAAATATGAAATAAATCATCATTCACTCACTCTGCTGAGAATAATCTGGTAAAAATGACAGTTCTGCCCATCTTTGATTATGGTGACATCATCTACAGATCAGCTTCAAAAACTCTCCTTCATAAACTGGATGTCCTCTATCACACATGTATTCGTTTTGTCACTGCTGCTCCCTTTAACACCCATCACTGCCATTTATATGACCTTGTCAAATGGCTGTCACTCCATTCTCGCAGGCAGCTGCATTGGTATCTTTTCATTTATAAGACTCTGATTGGTTAAACACCTCATTACCTTCAAGCCATCCTAAAAATGGCGTTCTAGTGACTCTCTCACCATGGTTGTACCCAGAGTTAGAACCACGTTTGGACGCTCCTCATTTTTTTTTTCTGCCCCCATGATTGGATCGAGCTGCAGAAAACCCTGAAGATGTGTAATCTGATCTCATTAGCTGCATTTAAGACTTCTTTAATAGATGTGATCAGTGATAAATTCAGATGTTATTAGCTTAGATTTTTATTTATTTTTATTTTTTTTATGGCTTTAATGGGTTTTTTATTGTAATCATAAATTTGGTGCCTCCTGTAGACTTTTTACTGTAAACATTTAAAATATTGTTGTTAGAAGTTTTATTCTAATCTGTGTGTGACTTTTTAGCCTGTTGTTCAATTTTTACTGCTGATGTGTAACCAGGTCCTCGTTGTAAAAGATAAATTGTTCTCAATCTACCAACCTGTACAAATAAAGGTTAACTAAGTCTCGTAGTTCTAATTCTAAACACAGACACAGATCCAGTAGTTCTGGTTCTAACCACAGACACAGACCCAGTATTTCTGGTTCTAACCACAGACACAGACCCAGTATTTCTGGTTCTAAACACAGACACAGACCCAGTATTTCTGGTTCTAAACACAGACACAGACCCAGTATTCCTGGTTCTAACCACAGACCCAGTATTTCTGGTTCTAACCACAGACACAGACCCAGTATTCCTGGTTCTAACCACAGACACAGACCCAGTATTCCTGGTTCTAACCACAGACCCAGTATTTCTGGTTCTAACCACAGACACAGATCCAGTAGTTCTGGTTCTAACCACAGACACAGACCCAGTATTTCTGGTTCTAACCACAGACACAGACCCAGTATTCCTGGTTCTAACCACAGACACAGACCCAGTATTTCTGGTTCTAACCACAGACACAGATCCAGTATTTCTGGTTCTAACCACAGACACAGACCCAGTATTCCTGGTTCTAACCACAGACACAGACCCAGTATTCTTGGTTCTAACCACAGACACAGACCCAGTATTTCTGGTTCTAACCACAGACACAGACCCAGTATTTCTGGTTCTAACCACAGACACAGACCCAGTATTCCTGGTTCTAACCAAAGACACAGACCCAGTATTTCTGGTTCTAACCACAGACACAGATCCAGTATTCCTGGTTCTAACCACAGACACAGATCCAGTATTCCTGGTTCTAACCACAGACCCAGTATTTCTGGTTCTAACCACAGACACAGATCCAGTAGTTCTGGTTCTAACCACAGACACAGACCCAGTATTTCTGGTTCTAACCACAGACACAGACCCAGTATTTCTGGTTCTAACCACAGACACAGACCCAGTATTTCTGGTTCTAACCACAGACACAGACCCAGTATTTCTGGTTCTAACCACAGACACAGACCCAGTATTCTTGGTTCTAACCACAGACCCAGTATTTCTGGTTCTAACCACAGACACAGATCCAGTAGTTCTGGTTCTAACCACAGACACAGACCCAGTATTTCTGGTTCTAACCACAGACACAGACCCAGTATTCCTGGTTCTAACCACAGACACAGACCCAGTATTTCTGGTTCTAACCACAGACACAGACCCAGTATTCCTGGTTCTAACCACAGACATCACAGACTCTACCATATAACCGGATCCTAGACTCCATTCAGACGCGTTGTCTCTCACTGATCTGCTGCAGACGAACAGCATTTCTACAAATAGAGATGTGATTCAGAACAGCAGCTCACCTGCTGCAGTGAGTCTCCAGCTCTGATCAGGATGAAGATCCTCCTGCTCATGAGCAGTTATCAGCTAGAATAAATGCTTTCTACACATTTTGGTTGCGTCTGCATTAAAAATGGGCCTGTCAGTGTCAGGAAGCACGGCGCCGCATGCATGCAGATGAGCCGCTGCCTTCTGCTGATAATAGTGTGAACTCTTTCTCCGATAAGTGTGTGCCGAGGATTAAAGAACCAGGAGAACGGCTGCTCCGTCTCAATTTCCCGTGCGGCGGAGGACAGATGCAGTTTTCCCACAATCCCTCTGAAAACCAAAGCATTAACATATTAGGAGAGCGTGACGATAAATCATCACAGCCGTCTGTAAATATAACAGAGAGGGGAGTTTGTGCTGGAAGCTGACAGTGAGGAATGAGGCGTGAACCGCGCCACGCTTTCAAGTGGCGCCGCGCTAATGCTGTCCTTGATCACACGTGAGCTTCCTGTCTGTGCTGAGGAACGACAGGTGAGGCCGACGCCACCCGAGTCTTCTCCAGATCCAAATGAGCTCTTAGAGGACACCTGCAACAGCATCCACTCACCTAAGAACAAACCTTTAGCCTTCATGAATACTGCGTCTATAGGAGAATTGCCATGGCAACCGCATGAGAACCCGTCAACAGCCTGTTTAATGATACAAAAGACTCAGCCCAGAACTCTATGGACTCTGCAGAGAATGATGACTCCTTCAGCAGGTTCAGAGTCAAACGCTGGTCTCTGGTCAAGAGAATGACCGTCTGTGTGGTTCCTGTTGGGGTCATGGTATGACCTCTTTTTTAGAGGTTCATTTGACGGTCTCCATCGACTGTCACACGTCTCTCCTCCTTTACACAATGAAGGAACTCTCTTCTAGTTGACTATCTATGGTTCTGCTTTAGCATCTTCACAAGAACCTGCAGTCAGCTGTCTACAGCCTTGTTTTGATCAAACAGTACGGTACGATCTGGTAAGAAGTCTGGTACGATCCAGTAAAAAGTCTGGTACAATGCGAAAAGGAGTCTGGTACGATCCGGTAAGGAGTCCGGTACGATCCGGTAAGAAGTCTGGTACGATCCGGTAAGGAGTCCGGTACGATCCGGTAAGGAGTCTGGTATGATGCGGTAAGAAGTCTGGTACGATGCGGTAAGAAGTCTGGTACGATCCAGTAAGGAGTCCGGTATGATGCGGTAAGAAGTCTGGTACGATGCGGTAAGAAGTCTGGTACAATGCGGTAAGAAGTCTGTTACGATGCGGTAAGAAGTCTGGTACAATGCGGTAAGAAGTCTGTTACGATGCGGTAAGAAGTCTGGTACGATCCAGTAAGGAGTCCGGTATGATGCGGTAAGAAGTCTGGTACGATGCGGTAAGAAGTCTGGTACAATGCGGTAAGAAGTCTGTTACGATGCGGTAAGAAGTCTGGTACGATCCAGTAAGGAGTCCGGTATGATGCGGTAAGAAGTCTGGTACGATGCGGTGAGAAGTCTGGTACGATCCTTTAAGGCGTCTGGTACGATCCGGTAAGAAGTCTGGTACGATCCGGTAAGAAGTCTGGTACGATCTGGTAAGAAGTCTGGTACGATCTGGTAAGGTGTATGGTACGATCCGGTAAGAAGTCTGGTACGATCCGGTAAGAAGTCTGGTACGATCCAGTAAGGAGTCCGGTATGATGCGGTGAGAAGTCTGGTACGATGCGGTGAGAAGTCTGGTACGATCCTTTAAGGCGTCTGGTGCGATCCGGTAAGAAGTCTGGTACGATCCGGTAAGAAGTCTGGTACGATGCGGTGAGAAGTCTGGTACGATCCTTTAAGGCGTCTGGTGCGATCCGGTAAGAAGTCTGGTACGATCCGGTAAGAAGTCTGGTACGATCTGGTAAGAAGTCTGGTACGATCCGGTAAGAAGTCTGGTACGATCCGGTAAGAAGTCTGGTACGATCTGGTAAGAAGTCTGGTACGATCCGGTAAGAAGTCTGGTACGATCCGGTAAGAAGTCCAGTACGATCCGGTAAGAAGTCTGGTACGATCTGGTAAGAAGTCTGGTACGATCCGGTTAGCAGTCTGGTACGATCCGGTAAGAAGTCTGGTACAATCCGGTAAGGAGTCCGGTACGATCCGGTAAGGAGTCTGGTACGATCCGGTAAGGAGTCTGGTACGATCCGGTAAGGAGTCTGGTACGATCCGGTAAGGAGTCTGGTACGATCCGGTAAGGAGTCTGGTATGATCCAGTAAGAAGTCTGGTACGATGCGGTAAGAAGTCTGGTACGATCCGGTAAGGAGTCTGGTACGATCCGGTAAGGAGTCTGGTACGATTCGGTAAGGAGTATGGTACGATGCGGTGAGAAGTCTGGTACGATCCGGTAAGCAGTCTGGTACGATCTGGTAAGCAGTCCGGTACGATCCAGATGATTCTGGTGAGACCGCTATCCTGTCATCCAGCGTGTCTTTTTCTAACTTTACTTTTACATCATGTAGAACAGGAATTTAATGTTGTCAGAGAGGAACTTGAGGAGAACACTCTGCAGAGAACAAATATGGCACCAGAGTGTGAATATCCAGAAGTCCCTCCCCCTGCCAGGGATGCTTGCAAAAAAGCATAATTTCTTCAGCTTTTTCTCCAGAGATAAAGGGGTTTAGTTTTGAAAATGTCAACAGATGACAATCAAAGGATGGATGTTCTCTGTCCATCTGAAGCTCATCTCACACTCTAAACTGTCAGACTGTCACCCTTACGTCTGGTACTGCACACAGAACTGGACTCACGTCCAGTACCGGTACTGATCCGTGTTTGGTACCAGGTTAAGGTTGGTATTAGGATACTGGTGAGGGGTCCATTTTCTGTACCAGACCAGGAACTAGATTAATCAGGGACCGTTTTCCTCGACTGTGCTCACTGACAGACACGTCCAGATTCTAGTCATGACCGGACACGTCCAGATTCTAGTCATGACCGGACCGTTCCAGTCTCGCTGTCACACTGAGCGGTGGAACGTACCATTGTGGTGTGCAGGGGGGTCTTCACCAGGACAGTGGAAGTTCCATTCATGACACACCGGTGCTGTCCGTGACCTTGATATTTCTGCGGGTCACCTGAGCGCCCCGAACAGATGAGACCATCTCTCACCGCAGACGGCCCGTGTCCACCTGTCCGGACAGCTGAGGCTCCAGGTGACCACAGCACGACATCCTGCAGAAGGAAGAGAAGGTCAGACAGAAACGGTGACGGGATCTTTCAAATCAAACTTTATTTATAAAGCAGGGCTTACAGAACACAAAGTGAACAAAAACATCTTTAGAATGAAGAATGTCATTAACAACTCAGAACCCGTCCTCCACCTCAGATCTGTCTTTAGTTTAGGTTCAGATGCTGCTGCATCACCTACAGGTGTATGCCGTTTAACCAGAGGGGGAGGGGCTTCCTGAACACCTCAGTACCCTGCAGCTCCTGTCTGAACGCCATCCTGGCAGCTTCACACGCCGCTGAACGCTCTGCAAATCACTTCAGGAGGAGAGTTACAGACTGAGCTGCAGAGCTGCTGAGTCGGCACCAAGCTCCGCCTCCGTCAGCAGTTTTTGTTTTGTGTCCGACTCCAGAAGAAAACAAACAAAAGCTGGGAGTTCTGGGAGAGGATCCAAGCTCTCTGATGGATTCACTGTCAAAGGTTCTGAAGGAACGCTTTGGTCCTTCAGGGTCCGGTGTCCCACACCTGAGAACAGTGGTGGTGCTATCATGGTGAGGGATCAGCTGAGCTTTCACATCAGAGATCAGGAGATACCTAATCCAGATCTGTCACAAACATCTGTCCACCGTGTAACTGTCACCATCTGTTCACAAACATCTACTTATTTATTTAAACAGTCATTCAGAGGTAGAGGAACCAAAGGATCAGTCCTGGTTCCTCTGGTTCCTCTTGTTCCTCTGGTCCTCTGGTTCCTCTGGCTCCTCTGGCTCCTCTGGTTCCTCTGGTTCCTCTGGTTCTTCTGGTTCTTCTGGTTCCTCTGGTTCCTTTGGTTCCTCTGGTTCCTCTGGTTCCTCTAGTTCCTCTGGCTCCTCTGGCTCCTCTGGCTCCTCTGGCTCCTCTGGTTCTTCTGGTCCTCTGGCTCCTTTGGTTCCTCTGGCTCCTCTGGTTCCTCTGGTTCCTTTGGTTCTTCTGGCTCCTCTGGCTCCCCTGGCTCCTCTGGTTCCTCTGGTTCTTCTGGCTCCTCTGGCTCCCCTGGTTCCTCTGGCTCCTCTGGTTCCTCTGGTTCCTTTGGTTCTTCTGGCTCCTCTGGCTCCCCTGGCTCCTCTGGTTCCTCTGGTTCTTCTGGCTCCTCTGGTTCCTCTGGCTCCTCTGGTTCCTCTGGTTCTTCTGGCTCCTCTCCTTCCTCTGGTTCCTCTGGTTCCTCTTGTTCCTCTGGTTCCTCTGGCTCCTCTGGTTCCTCCGGCTCCTCTGGCTCCTCTGGTTCCTCTGGCTCCTCTGGTTCCTCTGGTTCTTCTGGCTCCTCTGGTTCCTCTGGCTCCTCTGGTTCCTCTGGCTCCTCTGGCTCCTCTGGTTCCTCTGGTTCCTCTGGTTCTTCTGGTTCTTCTGGTTCCTCTGGTTCCTTTGGTTCCTCTGGTTCCTCTGGTTCCTCTAGTTCCTCTGGCTCCTCTGGCTCCTCTGGCTCCTCTGGCTCCTCTGGTTCTTCTGGTCCTCTGGCTCCTTTGGTTCCTCTGGCTCCTCTGGTTCCTCTGGTTCCTTTGGTTCTTCTGGCTCCTCTGGCTCCCCTGGCTCCTCTGGTTCCTCTGGTTCTTCTGGCTCCTCTGGCTCCCCTGGTTCCTCTGGCTCCTCTGGTTCCTCTGGTTCCTTTGGTTCTTCTGGCTCCTCTGGCTCCCCTGGCTCCTCTGGTTCCTCTGGTTCTTCTGGCTCCTCTGGTTCCTCTGGCTCCTCTGGTTCCTCTGGTTCTTCTGGCTCCTCTCCTTCCTCTGGTTCCTCTGGTTCCTCTTGTTCCTCTGGTTCCTCTGGCTCCTCTGGTTCCTCCGGCTCCTCTGGCTCCTCTGGTTCCTCTGGTTCCTCTGGTTCTTCTGGTTCTTCTGGTTCCTCTGGTTCCTCTGGCGTGGACCATGGATCCTTCCAATCAACTTCTGGATAAGAACATACGTTGAGACTGAAGCCTGCCTCTGGTGGTCATTATAGGAACTTTTAGGTTTGGAATAACAGCTGACAGCAGTCCCTATTTTACCCACAATCCTCTAGTGTCCCTGCAGCCATGACGCTTGTGGTTCCTCTGAAGATCCACCAGCAGCAGGAGGATCTGTCATGTCGTCTCTCACACAGGAGCTCATGCCGAGCTCGACTCTTTTATTTTGAAGGTTCGTCACGCATCTCCATGGTAACGGTGACCGCTCTGAAGAAGCTGAATAAGCCCATCACTGACCATCTACCTCAGGACCAAAGACCCTTTCAGAATAAAAGTGGGGGGGGGCTGCTCTTCTGGCTGGGCTGGGGCCTGTATTCTCTGTGACTTCCTGCTCTCAGGTGGGGGGGGCCTCTGCGGCGTACCCGCGTGTTCTGGTCTGGGTGTTTGGCGGGGTTGCCTGGCGCCTGGACTCCACAGCTCCATGGTGGGGGTTGGGGGGTCCTGGCTGCTGCTGTATGTGTGTAACAACAGAGTGTGTAGACAGGCCCCGCCCATTCTAGTTAGACTGTTTAGACCTGGTTGTTTTATGATGTTGTCTTCCTCTGTTACCATCTTGTTTTTTCTCTAAACCCCCCTCTTTTACCCCCCCCCCCCAACAAGAAACGTTCTCAGCAGAGGAGAACTTCAACTGAACCAGTCATCTCCTTCAGGAGGTTCCTTCTTGTGATTTTTTATCAGAACTTTTGTCAATGAAATGTGATTTTTTTCATTGCAATAAAGGGAGATGGTAGGGGAGAAAAGTCCCGGACATGGGGTGCTAGAAGAGAGGACGACCAAAGAGGAGTGGTGGATACTCTGGAGGACAAGAGGAAGGATGGTGAGAAGGTCAGATATCCTAAAGGAACCAGAAGGTTTATGTTCAACAACAAAACAGCATCAAATTCTTCAAATCCAACGACCACCAACGTATGGTTTTATTCTGTTCTGGAGTCTTTGTGTGCTTTACTGCAGCAGCTGCATCAGTTCATGACAGATTTATCTCTGAATAATCAGATTCTCCGTTCAACCTTCCGCCGACACACCGAGCAGGAGGAAGACAAAAGACGGTCGGGAGAGAAAAAGACTTCAGGGTTCTTAGAAACGGAGCGTTTCAAGGTAAAACACCAAACAGGAAGTGACATCACACGCCTCCAGCTTCTTCAGCCTGAAAGCTTTTCATTGAACCCTTCCTGTTGTGCTTCATCATCAGGGTCATCCGGTGTTTCTGTTCAGTTCAGGCTTTCTGTTTGATGCTACAGTCAAGGTGTACTGCGACAGCTCCAGTCCGCATGTGCAGTGATCTGTCGCTGTGACTTCGTTTAAAGCCTCTCTGTTCCATGGCTCCTCCTCCTCCAAAACGGGACGTCCTGTTACTTCCTCTATGATCTCTGGTAAAGTATTCAACCAGAACTCTCCTTTGACTCTCTCTCAGCAGTGTTCCTCTAAACCAGAGGTCGGCAACCTTTCACAGTAAAAGAGCCATTTGGGCTCGTTTTCCACTGATCAAAACCTTGAAGGAGCCACATTGACTTACATTAGCCTTTAAGAAATTTGGATTTGCATTCATAACCTTCTTATGTTTTTTTTTTAAATATATATATATAAATATGAATAACATCTACTTTTGTCACAAACAAAAGCAAAAAATACATAAAAAGAAACTAGCATCTCTCAAAAAGGGAATTTTTTTTAATACGTTTTTAACTTTAGTAGCAAAAAAGCTAGCTTGTTCCTTAATTTTACTAGCTGGACTTCAAATTAGCATAACATTTCTCTGTAAATTAAATCAGCCAAAAATTTAAGCAAGTTTCTGAAATAAAAAGCTAAAATCAAAATTAGCCTAAAACCTCCAGCATATAATAAATTAGCTAAAAATGTTAGCATATTGCTGAAATATTAGATAAACTCCAAATTAGCATAAAAAACTACTTAGAGGGCAAATCCACCAAAAAGAAATCTCGCTTTTTCTTTAATTACTAGCTGAACTCCAAAATAGTCAAAAATTCCTCAGTAAACTAACTTAGTCAAAAATCTTAGCATGTTGCTAAAATAGAAGCTAAACTCTAAATTATCCGAAAAAAAATTCAGTAGATAGAAAAATAGCTGAAAACATTAGCATTTAACTAAAATATTAGCTAAACTACAAATTAGCATAAAATTCCTCAGTAAACTAACTTAGTCACAAACGTTAACATGTTGCTAAAATAGAACCTGAAACTCCGAATTATCCTAAAAACCCCACTAGAAAACAAATTAGCCAAAAACGTTAGCATCTTGCTAAAATAGAACCTGAAACTCCGAATTATCCTAAAAACCCCACTAGAAAACAAATTAGCCAAAAACGTTAGCATCTTGCTAAAATAGTGGCTAATCTTCAGCCAGAGAGATAAAAGAGCCACAAGTGGCTCTGGAGCCGCAGGTTTCAGACCCCTGCTCTAAACCCACGAGGAGCTCTTCTCCGCCGTCTCCTTCAGGGCTAAACTGGAGTGGATCCTCTCACAGTCAAACTTCGTTCAGTCACTCCAGCTGGAGAGCTGAGGAGGGAAAACTTGGAGTGGCCTCTTGAAGGTTACGGCTAATTGAGGCTATTCATCAAGGCGCTCCAGCCCATCCTGACAAGTACATGCTCTCCTCCGTGTTTCTCATTACCGCTATCTGCAACCAGGAGGGCATTCATCAGCACATTTACATACGACAGCGGCCGAGACGCGGGAAACGGAGACGTGAGGAAGTCCAGGAACTCCAGGAGTGGAGACAGGAAGTTGCTGGACGGTTCTCTTCTGTGGATGCTGCAGGACAGGAAGGAGGTGCTGGGAGATGTCATCTAAAGGTCTTTCAGGTAGGATGTGGTGAATGAGAATCTGGTCATGACACGGGAAGTCTCCTGTGAGGACTTGAAAAACTTAAGAGACATCAGCTGGAGTAGACATGAAGATGGTCACATGGTAACAGGTCGTGTTCATTTGAAGATCCATGAGTCCAACATCTTCTCATCCCAAACTCCTCACATGTACATTTTTCTAAGGACTGTCTGCATCAGAAATTGACGTTTTGTTGTCCCCAACTCATCGTTTTCAATGTTCTGTCTGTTCTCATTAAATCAGGGTCCCCAACCTCCCGGTACCGGTCCGGTCCGAGGGCCACTCGGTACCAGGCCAAAGACAGGGAAAAACACATGTGCTAATAAGGGGTACCAAGCAGCAGTAGGGGTGGCCTGACCCGGTACTGGCTCTGCATCCTTTACCAGTACCACGTCCTGAGGTCCGTATTTTATGGACCGGAACCGTTTCAAAAGCACCACAGACCAACACAAAGGTCGGTGGTGTGGTTCTTGGAGCCCAGCTTGACCCGTGACATCCACGTGATGCTTGTGACTAAAACAAAGTTTGCAGAGAACTGATGAAGGCGGAGTCAACCTTGTAAAGTCCACAGCGACTGTTCCAACAGCGGTGTTTGGAGAGCCGTCTGACTGGTTCCGTCTGAGTCGTATGGATCTCGTTTCACGAGCCGCCTGCTATCTGACCTGCAACAAACAAAGGCTGCGTGTGAATCCCCAGGTGTCCGGGAGTGTGTACTCCAACTCCTTTATTTGCTTAGAGATTACCGACGCCGCTTGATTTAATCATCCACATTAGCAAAGATAATTAAAAATTCTGGGCCCCGCTCCGGCGCCGTTACCTTGAGATGCCGTTTGCCCTCCAAAGCATCAGCATGCAGAGGCGGCGCTTGACAAGCCTTATCTCCAGCGTTGGTCCACAGGTGTTCTCTGTCACTGGAGGGTGATTAAAATGCTGTGCAGAAGCTGTTTGCCCATCAGATTACAGGCGGGTCGTCGGGGCTGAAGCGGCGCCGCCTGCATCCTCGCTGCTAATAAAGATGAAAGCACAAACAGGGAAGTCCGGATCCATTCTGGAGGGTTCTGGGAGAGCATCAGGATCTGTCAGGAACCGGTCTGCACCTGAGAGGGTCTCCAGCTGCAGGTGTTTGGCTTCAGGACGAGCCAGACCTCTGCAGAGACCCAAATACAATCTGTCACCAGCAGGAGTCACGGTGGGATGGACCGGTAAAGGTCCAGACTAAAGTCCAGAACCAGACAGAGAGACCGGAGTTTAAAATATGAAGGATGACATCTGGAAATACCTGGTTCTTCTTCCTGCTGTGGATAAACACAAGACAATCATTGGACCTCAGTCACATCAACAACATGGATCCACTGACGGCTGGATCCTGGATCCTGGATCCTGGACTGACGGCTGGATCCTGGACTGACAGCTGGATCCTGGATCCTGGACTGACAGCTGGACTGACAGCTGGATCCTGGATCCTGGACTGACGGCTGGATCCTGGATCCTGGATCCTGGACTGACGGCTGGATCCTGGATCCTGGATCCTGGACTGACGGCTGGATCCTGGACTGACAGCTGGATCCTGGATCCTGGACTGACAGCTGGACTGACAGCTGGATCCTGGATCCTGGACTGACAGCTGGATCCTGGACTGATGGCTGGATCCTGGATCCTGGATCCTGGATCCTGGACTGACGGCTGGATCCTGGATCCTGGATCCTGGACTGACACCTGGATCCTGGATCCTGGACTGACACCTGGATCCTGGATCCTGGACTGACAGCTGGATCCTGGATCCTGGATCCTGGACTGACATCTG
The DNA here is from genome assembly GCA_003999625.1 of Oryzias javanicus. Lineage (NCBI taxonomy): Eukaryota > Metazoa > Chordata > Actinopteri > Beloniformes > Adrianichthyidae > Oryzias > Oryzias javanicus. Next base: position 491,288 of record ML136649.1, read on the forward strand.
GATCCTGGATCCTGGACTGACACCTGGATCCTGGATCCTGGACTGACAGCTGGATCCTGGATCCTGGATCCTGGACTGACATCTGGATCCTGGACTGACATCTGGATCCTGGACTGACGGCTGGATCCTGGATCCTGGATCCTGGACTGACAACTGGATCCTGGATCCTGGACTGACACCTGGATCCTGGACTGGCAGCTAGATCCATGATCCTGGACTGACAAGTGGATCCTGGATCCTGGACTGACAAGTGGATCCTGGATCCTGGACTGACGGCTGGATCCTGGATCCTGGACTGACAGCTGGATCCTGGATCCTGGATCCTGGACTGATGGCTGGATCCTGGATCCTGGACTGATGGCTGGATCCTGGATCCTGGACTGACGGCTGGATCCTGGATCCTGGACTGACGGCTGGATCCTGGATCCTGGACTGATGGCTGGATCCTGGATCCTGGACTGACAACTGGATCCTGGATCCTGGACTGACAGCTGGATCCTGGATCCTGGACTGACAGCTGGATCCTGGACTGACTGCTGGATCCTGGACTGACGGCTGGATCCTGGACTGATGGCTGGATCCTGGATCCTGGACTGACAGCTGGATCCTGGATCCTGGACTGACAGCTGGATCCTGGACTGATGGCTGGATCCTGGATCCTGGACTGACAACTGGATCCTGGACTGACTGCTGGATCCTGGATCCTGGACTGACAGCTGGATCCTGGATCCTGGACTGACACCTGGATCCTGGATCCTGGACTGACACCTGGATCCTGGACTGACAACTGGATCCTGGATCCTGGACTGACAGCTGGATCCTGGATCCTGGACTGATGGCTGGATCCTGGACTGACTGCTGGATCCTGGATCCTGGACTGATGGCTGGATCCTGGACTGATGGCTGGATCCTGGATCCTGGACTGACAGCTGGATCCTGGATCCTGGACTGACACCTGGATCCTGGACTGACAACTGGATCCTGGATCCTGGATTGATGGCTGGATCCTGGATCCTGGACTGACAACTGGATCCTGGATCCTTGACTGACAGCTGGATCCTGGATCCTGGACTGACAGCTGGATCCTGGATCCTGGACTGATGGCTGGATCCTGGACTGACAACTGGATCCTGGATCCTGGACTGACAGCTGGATCCTGGACTGATGGCTGGATCCTGGATCCTGGACTGACAACTGGATCCTGGATCCTGGACTGACAGCTGGATCCTGGATCCTGGACTGATGGCTGGATCCTGGATCCTGGACTGATGGCTGGATCCTGGACTGATGGCTGGATCCTGGATCCTGGACTGATGGCTGGATCCTGGACTGACAGCTGGATCCTGGATCCTGGACTGACAGCTGGATCCTGGATCCTGGACTGACAACTGGATCCTGGATCCTGGACTGACAGCTGGATCCTGGATCCTGGACTGACAGCTGGATCCTGGATCCTGGACTGACAGCTGGATCCTGGACTGACGGCTGGATCCTGGATCCTGGACTGACAGCTGGATCCTGGATCTTGGACTGACAACTGGATCCTGGATCCTGGACTGACAACTGGATCCTGGATCCTGGACTGACGGCTGGATCCTGGACTGACGGCTGGATCCTGGACTGACAGCTGGATCCTGGACTGACAGCTGGATCCTGGATCCTGGACTGACAGCTGGATCCTGGATCCTGGACTGACGGCTGGATCCTGGACTGACGGCTGGATCCTGGATCCTGGATCCTGGACTGACGGCTGGATCCTGGACTGACGGCTGGATCCTGGACTGACAGCTGGATCCTGGACTGACAGCTGGATCCTGGATCCTGGACTGACAACTGGATCCTGGATCCTGGACTGACGGCTGGATCCTGGACTGACGGCTGGATCCTGGATCCTGGACTGACAGCTGGATCCTGGACTGACGGCTGGATCCTGGATCCTGGACTGACAGCTGGATCCTGGATCTTGGACTGACAACTGGATCCTGGATCCTGGACTGACAACTGGATCCTGGATCCTGGACTGACGGCTGGATCCTGGATCTTGGACTGACAACTGGATCCTGGACTGACAGCTGGATCCTGGACTGACGGCTGGATCCAGTGATAATAAGGAGGTAGAAGCGTATGAATGTTTCTGTGTTTGTAATTCGTTTACTTTAAACTTAAAACATGAAATACTAGGATGAGTACTTCATACTTTAGTAAAGATTCCAGAGTTCCTCAGATCCAGACTCCAGAACGAGTTGATCTCCGTTCTGACGGTTCTGACGGTTCTGACGGTTCTGACGGTTCAGATCTCTACATGCAGACGTTCTTTGTCTGTAGACTTAATGAAACCCCAGAGCGTCCGTGTCCGCCCGCCGGCGCCATGGCTCCAGGTGTTTGAGGGTCAGACATGATTACAGCTGACATGTAGCAGCTATTCTCCTCACAGTTCATCAAGAGACTACAGGACGTAGCTTCTCAGGCCCCGCCCCCACCTGGCCAGGGTGCAGAACACAGCGATGTAACACGTGCAGAATGATAATGAGCTCAGACGCTGATTCAGAGGTCAAGATGCGGCTCGTTAAGGAGAAAATAAAAGCTTCCAACTCCTTCAGGACAGCGAGGAACGGAGGTCAAACTGAACCGAGGCAGCACGCAGGAAGTGAGGCGTGGTCAGGAATTGATGCGTGGAACTCATTAAGACAAGACTCCATGTTTACAGGAGGTCAGAAGAATGCAGGAACATCAGTCAGATGTTGAGGACCAGCAGAGACAACCAGAAGAACACGTTCACCGTGGAGCCAACAGGAAGTTTGATGAATCCAGATCATCCTGGTCTTCATCATAGAGACTTCTGGAGATCTTCATCCAGATCATCCTGGTCTTCATCATAGAGACTTCTGGAGATCTTCATCCAGATCTTCCTGGTCTTCATCATGGAGATCTTCATCTTCATCCAGATCATCCTGGTCTTCATCATGAAGATCTTCATCTTCACCCAGATCATCCTGGTCTTCATCATAGAGACTTCTGGATATCTTCATCCAGATCTTCCTGGTCTTCCTCATGGAGGTTTCTGGAGAGTCTTGTAGGACATCTGGACCCCCTCTGGTCTCTCTCCCCCAGCACTTGTTTGGATCTGGTGTTTTTGGGACCTCTTGACCTTTGATTGGAGGAGGAGGTGTGGGGCGGAGTCAGGTTTTCCCATTTCGTCTTCATTACACCCGCTCTCTCCAAACATTTGTGGGATTTGAACCCTGAACCGACCAAGGCCCAGACAGTTGTTTACATCCCGTACTCCCCCGCCGCCGCTGGTGTCTGGGACCCCCCCCCCCTGAAATCTGCGCTCTGCAGCTGCCAGGACTCCTTCTGTGTGGATGGTGGATAACACCCCCCCCCCTCCCCCCTCCCCCCCGGCTGGGAGCCAACACTGATATGAATGAGTCATTTGTAATGTAAAACATGATCAATTAGTAATCCAGCATGCAAACCACCACTTAACCTAAAAATGACCAGAAAAAGCTGTGAAGCGGCGCTGTGGTGTAACGTCTAACAGGATTACACAAACGCGTCTCCAGTGGTGCTGAGGCGGAGAAAAAAACCTTTGTGGAGCTTAAAAGAAGGAAAATGTAGAACGAAGAGACGGGCCCGAGGCGCCAGCTTCTCTCTGGAGGAAGACTGCTGAACGCAGACGGTTCTGGAGGGTAGAACCGCTCATTCTGGGGAGGAATCAGAGGTTCTGGAGGGAATGAGTGGTTCTGGAGGGTAGAACCGCTTGTTCTGTCACAGAATGAGCGGTTCTGGAGGGTAGAACCGCTCGTTCTGTCACAGAATGAGTGGTTCTGGAGGGAATGAGTGGTTCTGGAGGGTAGAACCGCTCGTTCTGGAGAGGAATCAGAGGTTCTGGAGGGTAGAACCGTTCGTTCTGGAGAGGAATCAGAGGTTCTGGAGGGTAGAACCGCTCGTTCTGTCACCGAATGAGTGGTTCTGGAGGGTAGAACCGCTCGTTCTGTGGAGGAATCAGAGGTTCTGGAGGGTAGAACCGCTCGTTCTGTCACCGAATGAGTGGTTCTGGAGGGTAGAACCGCTCGTTCTGTCACAGAATGAGTGGTTCTGGAGGGTAGAACCGCTTGTTCTGGAGAGGAATCAGAGGTTCTGGAGGGTAGAACCGCTCGTTCTGTCACCGAATGAGTGGTTCTGGAGGGTAGAACCGCTTGTTCTGTCACAGAATTCTGGGAAGAAATCTAGGTCTGAAGGGTTCGTTCTGGAAGGGAAGAGGTTCTGGAGGAATGAGTGGTTCTGGAGGGTAGAACCGCTCGTTCTGTCACAGAATCAGTGGTTCTGGAGGGAACGTTCGTTCTGGACGAGTGTGAATCAGAGTGTGTCTGGAGGGGAGACGACGTTCTGGGTCTGTTCTGTCAGAGAAATGGCGTGAGGTTCTGGGAGGGTAGAACCTGCTCGTTCTGTGGGGTGTGAGTGGTTCTTAAGAGGGCTTGGGTGGTGTAGGAACTAGCTTCTGGAGGGTAGAACCGCTCGTTCTGTAGAGTGGTTCTGGAGGGTTAGAACCGCTCGTTCTGTCACAGAATGAGTGGTTCTGGAGGGTAGAACGCTTGTTCTGGAGAGGAATCAGAGGTTTCTGGAGGGTAGAACCGCTCGTTCTGTCACCGAATGAGTGGTTCTGAGGGGTAGAACCGCTTGTTCTGTCACAGAATGAGCGGTTCTGGAGGGTAGAACCGCTCGTTCTGTCACAGAATGAGTGGTTCTGGAGGGAATGAGTGGTTCTGGAGGGTAGAACCGCTCGTTCTGGAGAGGAATCAGAGGTTCTGGAGGGTAGAACCGTTTCTTCGTCAGTTGGAGGAGGAAATCAGAGGTTCTGGAGGGGTACGCTTCTGTGTCACTCAAGGTTCTGTTCACAAGCCGTTCGGTATGAGTGGTGGTTCTGGAGGGTAGAACCGGTTCGTTCTGGTTGGAGGGAATCAGAGGTTCTGGAGGGTAGAACCGCTCGTTCTGTCACCGAATGAGTGGTTCTGGAGGGTAGAACCGCTCGTTCTGTCAGACAGGTGAATGAGTGTTCTGGAGGGTAGAGAACCGCTTGTTCTGGAGCAGGAATCAGAGTGTTCTGGAGGGTAGAACCGGTCTCGAGTGTCTGCGGTCACCTGCAGGAATGAGTGGTTCTGGAGGGTAGAACCGCTTGTTCTGTCACAGAATGACGGTTCTGGAGGGGTAGAACCTGCGTTCGTTCTGAGTTGTTGGTGTTCAGAATGAGTGAGTGTCTGGAGGAATGAGTGGTTCTGGAGGGGAACAGTGGTTCTGTGGTGTTGGTTCTGGAGAGGAATCAGAGGTCTCGGAGGGTAGAACCGCTCGTTCTGGAGAAGGATATCTAGAGGGGGTCTGGAGGGTAAACCGCTCGTTCTGTCACAGAATGAGTGGTTCTGGAGGGTAGAACCGCTCGTTCTGTCACAGGAATGAGAGGTTCTGGAGGGTAGAACCGCTCGTTCTGTCACCGAATGAGTGGTTTTCTGTTTCTGAGGGATGAGGTTTGGAGTAGAACGTCGTTCGTCTGTCACAGAATGAGTGGTTCTGGAGGGTAGAACCGCTTCTGTTCTGAAGAGGAGGATCATCAGAGTTTCTGGAGGGTAGAACCGCTCGTTCTGGTCACAGAATGAGTGGTTCTGGAGGGTAGAAAAACGCTCGTTGTTGTCACAGAAGAGTGGTTCTGGAGGTAGAACCGTTCTGAGTTTGGAGGAACAGAATGAGTGGTTCTGGAGGGAATGAGTGGTTCTGGAGGTAGGGAAGCTTTGGAGTTCGTTTTCTGGAGAGGAATCAGAGGTTCTGGAGGGTAGAACCTCGTTTCGTTCTGGAGAGGAATGAGAGGTTCTGGAGGGTAGAAACCGCTCGTTCTGTCACAGATGAATGAGTGGTTCTGGAGGGTAGAACCGTTCGTTCTGGAGAGGAATCAGAGGTTCTGGAGGGTAGAACCGTTCGTTCTGAGGAGGAATCAGAGGTTCTGGAGGGTAGAACCGCTCGTTCTGTCACAGAATGAGTGGTTCTGGAGGGTAGAACCGTTCGTTTGGAGAGAATCAGAGGTTCTGGAGGTAGAACCGCTCGTTCTGGAGGAGGAATCAGAGGTTCTGGAGGGTAGAACCGCTCGTTCTGTCACCGAATGAGTGTTCTGGAGTGCGTGTGAGCTTGAGGTAGAACCAGTTCTGGAGGGAATCAGGGTGTAAGGAGGTTCAACCGCTCGGAGGAATGAGTGGTTCTGGAGGGTAGAACCGCTCGTTCTGGAGAGGATCAGAGGTTCTGGAGGGTAGAACCGCTCGTTCTGTCACAGAATGAGTGGTTCTGGAGGGTAGAACCGCTTGTTCTGGGGAGGAATCAGAGGTTCTGGAGGGTAGAACCGCTCGTTCTGTCACAGAATGAGTGGTTCTGGAGGGTAGAACCGCTCGTTCTGGGGAGGAATCAGAGGTTCTGGAGGGTAGAACGCTCGTTCTGTCACCGAATGAGTGGTTCTGGAGGGTAGAACCGCTCGTTCTGGAGAGGAATCAGAGGTTCTGGAGGGTAGAACCGCTTCTGTCACCGAATGAGTGGTTCTGGAGGGTAGAACCGCTCGTTCTGGAGAGGAATCAGAGGTTCTGGAGGGTAGAACCGCTCGTTCTGTCACCGAATGAGTGGTTCTGGAGGGTAGAACAGCTCGTTCTGTCACCGAATGAGTGGTTCTGGAGGGTAGAACCGTTCGTCTGGGAGAATTCAGAGGTTCTGGAGGGTAGAACCGCTCGTTCTGTCACAGAAATGAGTGTTCTGGAGGGTAGAACCGCTCGTTCTGGAGGAGAATCAGAGTATTCGGAGGTAGAAACTGCTCGTTCTGGGAAGAATCAGAGTTCTGGGAGGTAGAAACCGCTCGTTCTGGAGGAGGACATCAGGGTTCTGCGAGGGTCTAGAACCGCTCGTTCTGTCACCGAATGAGTGGTTTTCTGGAGGATAGAACCGCTCGTTCTGGAGAGAATCAGAGTTCTGGAGGGTAGAACCGCTCGTTCTGTCACAGAATGAGTGGTTCTGGAGGGTAGAAACCGCTTGTTAAATGTTCGGAGAGGAATCAAGTTCTGGAGGTAGAACGCTCGTTCTGTCACCGAATGAGTGGTTCTGGAGGGAGAACCGCTTGTTCTGGAGGAATCAGAGTTCTGGAGGGTAGAACCGCTCGTTCTGTCACAGAATGAGTGGTTCTGGAGGGTAGAACCGCTTCGTGTCTGTCACAGAGAATGAGTGGTTCTGGAGGGTAGAACCTCTTTTCTGGAGAGGAATCAGAGTTCTGGAAGTGTAGAACGCTCGTTCTGTCACCGAATGAGTGGTCTCGAGGTTCTAGAAACCGCTCGTTCTGTCACAGAATGAGTGGTTCTGGAGGGGTAGAAACCGCTTGTTCTGGGGAGGATCAGAGGTTCGGAGATAGAAACCGCTCGTTCTGTCACCGAATGAGTGTTCTGGAGGGTAGAACGCCTCGTTCTGTCACAGAATGAGTGGTTCTGGAGGGTTTTAGAACCGCTTGTTCGAGAGGAATCAGAGGTCTGGAGGGTAGAACCGCTCGTTCTGTCACCGAATGAGTGGTTCTGGAAGGGTAGAACCGCTCATTCTGGGGGAATCAGAGGTTCTGGGAGGGTAGAACCGCTCGTTCTGTCACCGAATGAGTGGTTCTGGAGGTTAAACCGCTCGTTCTGTCACAGAATGAGTGGTTCTGGACGGTAGAACCGCTTGTTCTGGGAGGAATCAGAGTTCTGGGGGTAGAACCGCTCGTTCTGTCACCGAGATGAGTGGTTCTGAGGTAAACCGCTCGTTCTGTCACAAATGAGTGTTCTGGACGGTAGAACCGCTTGTCTGGGGAGGAATCAGAGGTTCTGGAGGGTAGAACCGCTCGTTCTGTCACAGAATGAGTGGTTGCTGGAGGGTAAAACGCTTGTCTGGAGGAGGAATCAGAGAGTTTCTGGAGGGTAGAACCGCTCGTTCTGTCACCGGAATGAGTGGTTCTGGAGGGTATAGAACCGCTCGTTCTGTGGGGAGGAATCACGAGGTTCTGGAGGGTAGAACCGCTCGTTCTGTCACCGAATGAGTGGTTCTGGAGGGTAAGAACCGCTCGTTCTGTCACAGAATGAGTGGTTCTGGAGGTAGATAACCGCTTGTTCTGGGGAGGAATCAGAGGGTTCTGGACGGATTCTTTATTTCTACCTTTTCTCTAAGCTGTACGGTTCGGTTCAGGCCGATCCAGAGTGGGTTTCCTCTGACGGTCCTTCCTGGTTCTGCTGGATTCTTCCTCATGGATCCACCTCTAGAACTTCTTCTTTTCTGTATCTCAGTAATATAAAGTCCACACTGGTCAGCGAGCGGTTCTGGACGGATCAAACCGACCCGAACCTGCAGGAGGAAACGTGGCTGCAGATCGATTAAAGAGAGAAGGTGAGGAGTGTTTGCTCGCCGCTCCGTGGTCATCCGCTTCGTTTCCTTTGACGGCGCCGTTTGCAGTGAAAGCTAATGACTGGAAGACTTTATGGCTTTGGGAGAAAAGCGCTCGTTTGCAGCTCGCCGTCCACACGGAGAACACGCCGTCCACACGGATCGCCGTCCACACGGATCGCCGTCCACCAGCGTCCACGCTCACTTAAGTTTAATAGAGCCGGCGCCGATGACAGGCTGCGGCGGAGCCAAATGGACCTGGAGCGCTCCTTCTCGGGGGGGGGGTCTGGTGTGGACCAGCAAGTCCTGTGATGATCCGTCTGAGACCAGAACCCAGACCTGGTTCTGATGGCTGGAGTTCTCATCAGACAGGAAGTGACATCACTAAGTGTTCCGTTGTTCAGTCTGACATCCAGACGTATCCTTGAATCTGCTTTCTGTTCACAGACGTCCAACAGAAACTGACGTTTCCTTCAGAGATGGGGACACGCCGCCCCTCTTTCATCACCCGTCAACATTTACTTCAGGACACCTGTCCCAAAGTGTCCTTGACGCCCCATCCACATGTGGGAGGAGCTTGTAGGGACTTCCTTCATGCTGTCGATGGAGCAGTTTGGGTTTGACTGTTGACTGGGTCGGGGGGGTTGACCGGAGGCTGTCCTGGATACTGTTGGATGAAGGTGGGACACACTTTGGACAGCCCTCACAGAGCCTCTGGAGTGTTAGCATCTGCTACAACCACACCTCCAGCAGCTCTCCATCCACCGGGCATTCAACCGATCCGCTGTCCCGGTACCGGCTAGCTTGCTAGGCTGTCGATGGCTCCTCCTCCATGTGTCTGTGACAGACTGACACCTGTCCAAGGTGTAACCCGCCTTCACCTGACAGTAACCAGAGCAGTCTCCGGAAACCCCGGTCTAGTCTGGTCTAGTCCGGTCCAGATTGATCCAGATTGATCCAGATTGATCCAGTCTGGTCCAGTCTGGTCCAGTCTGGTCTGGTCTGGTCCAGATTGGTCCAGTCTGGTCTAGTCTGCTCCAGTCTGGTCCAGATTGATCCAGATTGATCCAGATTGATCCAGTCTGGTCCGGTCCAGTCTGGTCCAGTATGGTCCAGTCCGGTCCAGTCTGGTCTGGTCTGGTCTGGTCTGGTCTGGTCTGGTCCGGTCCAGTCTGGTCCAGATTGATCCAGATTGATCAAGATTGATCCAGATTGGTCCAGATTGGTCCAGATTGATCCAGATTGATCCAGTCTGGTCCAGTCTGGTCCGGTCCAGTCTGGTCCAGTCTGGTCCAGTCCGGTCCAGTCTGGTCTGGTCTGGTCTGGTCTGGTCTGATCCGGTCCAGTCTGGTCCAGTCTGGTCCAGTCCGGTCCAGTCTGGTCTGGTCTGGTCTGGTCCAGATTGATCCAGATTGATCCAGATTGGTCCAGATTGGTCCAGTCTAGTCCAGATTGATCCAGATTGATCCAGATTGGTCCAGTCTGGTCCGGTCTGGTCTGGTCTGGTCTGGTCTGGTCTGGTCCAGTCCGGTCCAGTCTGGTCCGGTCTGGTCTGGTCCAGTCTGGTCTGGTCCAGTCCGGTCCGGTCCGGTCTGGTCTGGAGTCTCAGTGTTTAAAGTGATCGATCAGTTGATTCCACTGATCCGAGTGTCCTTGCTCCAGACCTGGTTTCCATGGCAACAGAAGGTTTAAACTGCTGTCTTCTATTGTTTCCGATTGGCTGCTAGAGGTTGAATGATTCATTGTTTCTTCAGTGTTTCTTTGGTCCATCCTCTTTCTGGTTCTGTTCATTCCTGATGTTCATGTTCCATAACTGTTGTAATGTTTTCAAACGCTCTTGGAGGAATATTCTAATCTGTACAAAATGAGAATATTCATGTTGTTAAATTCTTTATCACTAATGTCTGAATCAAAGCCTTTCGACTGAGTCTGAGAGCAGCTTCAGAGTTTCTGTTGGACATTATTCTTGTTCCAGAAAGTGTTTCAGCAGCTGGTAGACCCTCCTTCAGCTGAAACATCAGTTCAAGCCAAACTGGACCCGGTCTCCTGAACATCCACATTCCACCAGAACCTATCTGCATGGCCGTGTCCAACCGTCCTGATGGGCTGGGTGCAGATCAAACGGCCTTGGCCGCTTCACGCCGCCTTCACGCCGCTCTGGTTCCACGGCCAGTGTCCAATCCTGCGAGAGCTCATTCCACCAGCCGTGATTACAGTCGGCCTCTCCTTTGATGTTCCGGCGCCGTTCTGCCTTCAGCAGGAGAAAACTCTGGGATTAAACGTCTGCAATGAACAGAAAGACTCATTAACGCTTCTGTCAGGGAGAGGCGGAGAATTAGAGGAGAAGGGGGAGGAGCTACAAGGTACTGTCTCTGAAGCTCAAGTCATTCAACTCTAACTGACTAATCAGATGCTTCCATAAAAGTAGGCGGAGACTCCTGACAAAGATTCATAACATTTGGCAGACGTTTTCAAGCACTGGGGGCGTGGCCTTCCAACAACCTTACGTCTTTTATTTATTGATTGATTTTTAAGTAAAAACCTGAAAACATTTTACAGATTATTTATGAATCTGTTTTATTCTCATTTATTAATAATACATTTACATTCTACTTTTGAATTAAAGATTCTGTCAAATGCAATGCATTGTGGGCTATATGTCGGATCTAATTAGCACTGATGCACACTGAAACCAACGACAGCTCAGTCTGGTAAACCAACGACAGCTCAGTCTGATAAACCATCGACAGATCAGTCTGATAAACCAACGACAGATCAGTCTGATAAACCATCGACAGCTCAGTCTGATAAACCAATGACAGATCAGTCTGATAAACCATCGACAGATCAGTCTGATAAACCAATGACAGATCAGTCTGATAAACCATCGACAGATCAGTCTGATAAACCATCGACAGCTCAGTCTGATAAACCATCGACAGCTCAGTCTGATAACCATCGACAGCTCAGTCTGATAAACCAACGACAGATCAGTCTGATAAACCATCGACAGATCAGTCTGATAAACCTACGACAGATTAGTCTGATAAACCAATGACAGATCAGTCTGATAAACCATCGACAGCTCAGTCTGGTAAACCAACGACAGCTCAGTCTGATAAACCTACGACAGATCAGTCTGATAAACCATCGACAGCTCAGTCTGATAAACCAACGACAGCTCAGTCTGATAAACCTACGACAGATCAGTCTGATAAACCAATGACAGATCAGTCTGATAAACCATCGACAGATCAGTCTGATAAACCAATGACAGATCAGTCTGATAAACCATCGACAGCTCAGTCTGATAAACCAACGACAGATCAGTCTGATAAACCATCGACAGATCAGTCTGATAAACCATCGACAGATCAGTCTGATAAACCATCGACAGATCAGTCTGATAAACCATCGACAGCTCAGTCTGATAAACCATCGACAGATCAGTCTGATAAACCATCGACAGATCAGTCTGATAAACCATCGACAGCTCAGTCTGATAAACCAACGACAGCTCAGTCTGATAAACCAATGACAGATCAGTCTGATAAACCATCGACAGATCAGTCTGATAAACCATCGACAGCTCAGTCTGATAAACCATCGACAGATCAGTCTGATAAACCATCGACAGATCAGTCTGATAAACCAACGACAGCTCAGTCTGATAAACCTACGACAGATCAGTCTGATAAACCAACGACAGCTCAGTCTGATAAACCATCGACAGATCAGTCTGATAAACCATCGACAGATCAGTCTGATAAACCAACGACAGATCAGTCTGATAAACCTACGACAGCTCAGTCTGATAAACCTACGACAGATCAGTCTGATAAACCTACGACAGATCAGTCTGATAAACCTACGACAGCTCAGTCTGATAAACCTACGACAGATCAGTCTGATAAACCATCGACAGATCAGTCTGATAAACCATCGACAGCTCAGTCTGGTAAACCATCGACAGATCAGTCTGGTAAACCATCGACAGCTCAGTCTGATAAACCTACGACAGATCAGTCTGATAAACCAATGACAGATCAGTCTGATAAACCATCGACAGATCAGTCTGATAAACCAACGACAGCTCAGTCTGATAAACCATCGACAGATCAGTCTGATAAACCAACGACAGCTCAGTCTGATAAACCATCGACAGCTCAGTCTGATAAACCATCGACAGATCAGTCTGATAAACCAACGACAGCTCAGTCTGATAAACCTACGACAGATTAGTCTGATAAACCAATGACAGATCAGTCTGATAAACCATCGACAGCTCAGTCTGGTAAACCAACGACAGCTCAGTCTGATAAACCAACGACAGATCAGTCTGATAAACCATCGACAGCTCAGTCTGATAAACCATCGACAGCTCAGTCTGGTAAACCAAAGACAGCTCAGTCTGATAAACCATCGACAGCTCAGTCTGATAAACCATCGACAGATCAGTCTGATAAACCAACGACAGATCAGTCTGATAAACCATCGACAGCTCAGTCGGATAAACCTACGACAGATCAGTCTGATAAACCAATGACAGATCAGTCTGATAAACCATCGACAGATCAGTCTGATAAACCAACGACAGCTCAGTCTGATAAACCATCGACAGATCAGTCTGATAAACCATCGACAGCTCAGTCTGATAAACCTACGACAGATCAGTCTGGTAAACCATCGACAGCTCAGTCTGATAAACCAACGACAGCTCAGTCTGATAAACCATCGACAGCTCAGTCTGATAAACCAACGACAGCTCAGTCTGGTAAACCAACGACAGCTCAGTCTGGTAAACCTACGACAGATCAGTCTGATAAACCAACGACAGCTCAGTCTGATAAACCATCGACAGCTCAGTCTGATAAACCAACGACAGCTCAGTCTGGTAAACCTACGACAGATCAGTCTGATAAACCAACGACAGCTCAGTCTGATAAACCATCGACAGATCAGTCTGATAAACCATCGACAGATCAGTCTGATAAACCAACGACAGCTCAGTCTGATAAACCATCGACAGCTCAGTCTGATAAACCTACGACAGATCAGTCTGATAAACCATCGACAGATCAGTCTGATAAACCAACGACAGCTCAGTCTGATAAACCAACGACAGCTCAGTCTGATAAACCATCGACAGATCAGTCTGATAAACCAATGACAGATCAGTCTGATAAACCATCGACAGCTCAGTCTGATAAACCATCGACAGATCAGTCTGATAAACCAACGACAGCTCAGTCTGATAAACCAACGACAGCTGAGTCTGATAAACCATCGACAGATCATTCTGATAAACCAACGACAGCTCAGTCTGATAAACCTACGACAGATCAGTCTGATAAACCAATGACAGATCAGTCTGATAAACCATCGACAGATCAGTCTGATAAACCATCGACAGCTCAGTCTGATAAACCATCGACAGATCAGTCTGATAAACCAACGACAGCTCAGTCTGATAAACAATCGACAGATCAGTCTGATAAACCATCGACAGCTCAGTCTGATAAACCAACGACAGCTCAGTCTGGTAAACCTACGACAGCTCAGTCTGATAAACCTACGACAGATCAGTCTGATAAACCTACGACAGATCAGTCTGATAAACCATCGACAGATCAGTCTGATAAACCAACGACAGCTCAGTCTGATAAACCATCGACAGATCAGTCTGATAAACCAACGACAGCTCAGTCTGATAAACCTACGACAGATCAGTCTGATAAACCAACGACAGCTCAGTCTGATAAACCATCGACAGATCAGTCTGATAAACCATCGACAGATCAGTCTGATAAACCAACGACAGCTCAGTCTGATAAACCATCGACAGCTCAGTCTGGTAAACCATCGACAGATCAGTCTGGTAAACCATCGACAGCTCAGTCTGATAAACCTACGACAGATCAGTCTGATAAACCAATGACAGATCAGTCTGATAAACCATCGACAGATCAGTCTGATAAACCAACGACAGCTCAGTCTGATAAACCATCGACAGATCAGTCTGATAAACCAAAGACAGCTCAGTCTGATAAACCATCGACAGCTCAGTCTGATAAACCATCGACAGATCAGTCTGATAAACCAACGACAGCTCAGTCTGATAAACCAACGACAGCTCAGTCTGATAAACCATCGATTCAGTCTGATAAACCATCGACAGATCAGTCTGATAAACCATCGACAGATCAGTCTGATAAACCAACGACAGCTCAGTCTGATAAACCATCGACAGCTCAGTCTGATAAACCTACGACAGATCAGTCTGATAAACCATCGACAGATCAGTCTGATAAACCAACGACAGCTCAGTCTGATAAACCAACGACAGCTCAGTCTGATAAACCAACGACAGATCAGTCTGATAAACCAATGACAGATCAGTCTGATAAACCATCGACAGCTCAGTCTGATAAACCATCGACAGATCAGTCTGATAAACCAACGACAGCTCAGTCTGATAAACCAACGACAGCTGAGTCTGATAAACCATCGACAGATCATTCTGATAAACCAACGACAGCTCAGTCTGATAAACCTACGACAGATCAGTCTGATAAACCAATGACAGATCAGTCTGATAAACCATCGACAGATCAGTCTGATAAACCATCGACAGCTCAGTCTGATAAACCAACGACAGATCAGTCTGATAAACCATCGACAGCTCAGTCTGATAAACCATCGACAGATCAGTCTGATAAACCAACGACAGCTCAGTCTGATAAACCAACGACAGCTCAGTCTGATAAACCATCGACAGATCAGTCTGATAAACCATCGACAGCTCAGTCTGATAAACCTACGACAGCTCAGTCTGATAAACCTACGACAGATCAGTCTGATAAACCAATGACAGATCAGTCTGATAAACCATCGACAGATCAGTCTGATAAACCATCGACAGCTCAGTCTGATAAACCAACGACAGATCAGTCTGATAAACCATCGACAGATCAGTCTGATAAACCAACGACAGCTCAGTCTGATAAACCATCGACAGATCAGTCTGATAAACCATCGACAGCTCAGTCTGATAAACCATCGACAGATCAGTCTGATAAACCTACGACAGATCAGTCTGATAAACCAATGACAGCTCAGTCTGATAAACCATCGACAGATCAGTCTGATAAACCATCAACAGCTCAGTCTGATAAACCATCGACAGATCAGTCTGATAAACCAACGACAGCTCAGTCTGGTAAACCTACGACAGATCAGTCTGGTAAACCTACGACAGATCAGTCTGATAAACCTACGACAGATCAGTCTGATAAACCATCGACAGATCAGTCTGATAAACCATCGACAGCTCAGTCTGATAAACCAACGACAGCTCAGTCTGATAAACCTACGACAGATCAGTCTGATAAACCATCGACAGATCAGTCTGATAAACCAATGACAGATCAGTCTGATAAACCAACGACAGCTCAGTCTGATAAACCAAAGACAGCTCAGTCTGGTAAACCAACGACAGCTCAGTCTGGTAAACCTACGACAGATCAGTCTGGTAAACCTACGACAGATCAGTCTGATAAACCTACGACAGATCAGTCTGATAAACCATCGACAGATCAGTCTGATAAACCAATGACAGATCAGTCTGATAAACCAACGACAGCTCAGTCTGGTAAACCAACGACAGCTCAGTCTGATAAACCATCGACAGCTCAGTCTGATAAACCGACAGATCAGTCTGATAAACCATCGACAGCTCAGTCTGATAAACCATCGACAGATCAGTCTGATAAACCATCGACAGCTCAGTCTGATAAACCAACGACAGCTCAGTCTGATAAACCAAAGACAGATCAGTCTGATAAACCAATGACAGATCAGTCAAATAAACCTACGACAGATCAGTCTGATAAACCATCGACAGATCAGTCTGGTAAACCAACGACAGATCAGTCTGATAAACCTACGACAGATCAGTCTGATAAACCAATGACAGATCAGTCTGATAAACCTACGACAGATCAGTCTGATAAACCATCGACAGATCAGTCTGATAAACCTACGACAGATCAGTCTGATAAACCAACGACAGCTCAGTCTGATAAACCGACGACAGATCAGTCTGATAAACCAATGACAGATCAGTCTGATAAACCTACGACAGATCAGTCTAATAAACCATCGACAGATCAGTCTGATAAACCAAAGACAGATCAGTCTGGTAAACCAACGACAGATCAGTCTGATAAACCTACGACAGATCAGTCTGATAAACCAACGACAGCTCAGTCTGATAAACCAACGACAGCTCAGTCTGATAAACCGACAGATCAGTCTGATAAACCAACGACAGATCAGTCTGATAAACCATCGACAGCTCAGTCTGGTAAACCAACGACAGCTCAGTCTGATAAACCATCGACAGATCAGTCTGATAAACCAAAGACAGATCAGTCTGATAAACCATCGACAGCTCAGTCTGATAAACCATCGACAGCTCAGTCTGGTAAACCATCGACAGCTCAGTCTGGTAAACCAACGACAGCTCAGTCTGATAAACCAATGACAGATCAGTCTGATAAACCTACGACAGATCAGTCTGATAAACCATCGACAGATCAGTCTGATAAACCAAAGACAGATCAGTCTGATAAACCATCGACAGCTCAGTCTGATAAACCATCGACAGATCAGTCTGATAAACCATCAACAGATCAGTCTGATAAACCATCGACAGATCAGTCTGATAAACTATCGACAGATCAGTCTGATAAACCATCGACAGATCAGTCTGATAAACCATCGACAGCTCAGTCTGGTAAACCATCGACAGCTCAGTCTGGTAAACCAACGACAGCTCAGTCTGATAAACCAACGACAGCTCAGTCTGATAAACCGACAGATCAGTCTGATAAACCAACGACAGATCAGTAAACCCAATGACAGATCAGTCTGATAATAAACTCAGTCTTAAACACGACAGTCATCTGTCTCTCGATCTAAACCATTCTGAGTACTAGACAGATCCAGATCATGTATGATACGCCCATCACCAATCAGATCTCTGAGATCTAATTAACCATCCCCCAGACAGATCAGTTCTGGTAAAACCAACGACAGCTCAGTCTGATAAACCATCGACAGATCAGTCTGATAAACCAACGACAGCTCAGTCTGTAAAACAATGACAGATCAGTCTGATAAACCATCGACAGATCAGTCTGAATAAACCAAAGACAGCTCAGTCTGATAAAAACCATCGACAGCTCAGTCTGATAAAAACCATCGACAGATCAGTCTGATAAAACCAACGTACAGATCAGTACCATGATAAAAAACTACGACAGATCAGTCTGATAAACCAAAGACAGCTCAGTCTGATAAACCATCGACAGATCAGTCTGGTAAACCAACGACAGATCAGTCTGGTAAACCAACGACAGCTCAGTCTGGTAAACCATCGACAGCTCAGTCTGATAAACCAACGACAGCTCAGTCTGATAAACCAAGACAGCTTTGCTCTAGTCTCTCTCTCAGAGATCGCCCCCTGCTGGCTGGGACGTTCCCTCAGGATTCTTCTTTCTAACGACCTTGACACCCTCACAGGTGATTGTGGTTTGTTAGCCCTCACCTGTCCCCGGGTCAGCTGGGACCCTTTCATCCTAAACTCACAGGTGATTGTGGTTTGTCAACCGGTCCCAGATCAGCTGGGACCTTGATGATTTAAACCCCGCCTCCTGGACGAGTCCGTCTATTGATGTGTGAACACCTGCAGGTCTCAGGTGTTCACTGTTGACAAACGTCTGCTCTGGCGGTTCCCTGAGCGCCGGCAAACTGCTCAGGTGTCTCCAACCACAGGTGTGTACCTGGCTCCACGCCGCCGCCTGGAAGCCCGCGTGCAGCCGTTATGATCTGATGAAGGTCCGGAGGGAGTTCAGCCGAACATCTGCGTCTGTGACAGCAGAACTCCATGGCTCTGCTGCTGCAGAACGCTCTGCGTCTGTCTCCAATCACCTGTGATCATACATCTGTATCAACAGATTCTACTGGATGTGAGAGATGTTAGGAAGGAGTCGGTCCTGATGCTGAGCTCAGATGATGACCCGGTTCTGGAGAGACTCCGGTCCTGACCGCAGACTCGGGTATGTCTCTGTGACCTCCCTCAGACTCCCACAATGACAGATACACACCAGCCTGTCTTAATGTTCAACCCCCGTGGCTGAACGCTCAGAGAGTTGTTCATCCTGTCTCCATGGCGACAGAGCCTCACGCTCCAGTACTGTGATGAAGAGAAGTCTAGAGTAAATTAGAGAGGAGCAAAACGATCATTTACTCCAATAAAGACGCAGCAAATGACACCATCATCTTTTCTATTTACTTCAGTTTAGTAATAAAGCGCCAATTTACCACCAAGGTGGGGGGGGGGGGGGGGGGTCATGGGGGTGCTGGAAGCCATTAAACCAGGCGGAAAATAAAATCATTTATGATAATCATCATCTTATTCATCAGTTTACAGGAGCAGAGATAGTGTTTGAAGTCAGCTGCTGAGTACAACGTTTGAATCAGTGGGAGGAGCCTAACAGACACTGCCACGCCCCATAAAGCTGTAGCATTACTATGACTGAGTAAAACGTTTGAATCAGTGGGCGGAGCCTAACAGACACTGCCACGCCCCATAAAGCTGTAGCATTACTATGACTGAGTAAAACGTTTTAATCAGTGGGAGGAGCCTAACAGACACTGCCACGCCCCATAAAGCTGTAGCATTACTATGACTGAGTAAAACGTTTGAATCAGTGGGCGGAGCCTAACAGACACTGCCACGCCCCATAAAGCTGTAGCATTACTATGACTGAGTAAAACGTGTGAATCAGTGGGAGGAGCCTAACAGACACTGCCACGCCCCATAAAGCTGTAGCATTACTATGACTGAGTAAAACGTTTGAATCAGTGGGCGGAGCCTAACAGACACTGCCACGCCCCATAAAGCTGTAGCATTACTATGACTGAGTAAAACGTTTGAATCAGTGGGAGGAGCCTAACAGACACTGCCACGCGCCCATAAAGCTGCTTCAGCATTTACTATGACTGAGTAAAACGTTGAATCAGTGGGCGGAGCCTAACAGACACTGCCACGCCCCAATATAAGCTCAGTGCCTACTCGAATTTACTATGACTGAGTAAAACGTTTGAATCAGTGGGCGGAGCCTAACAGTCACTTGCCACGCCCCATAAAGCTGTAGCATTTACTGATACTGAAGTTCAAAACGTTTGAATCAGTGGGCGGAGCCTAACAGACACTGCCACGCCCCATAAAGCTGTAGCATTACTATGACTGAGTAAAACGTTTGAATCAGTGGGCGGAGCCTAACAGACACTGCCACGCCCCATAAAGCTGTAGCATTACTATGACTGAGTAAAACGTTTGAATCAGTGGGCGGAGCCTAACAGTCACTGCCACGCCCCATAAAGCTTGTAGCATTAACTATGACTGAGTAAAAACGTTTTTGATAATGAGTGGGCGGAGCCTAACAGACACTGCCACGCCCCATAAAGCTGTAGCATTACTATGACTGAGTACAACGTTTGAATCAGTGGGGCGGAGCCTAACAGACACTGCCACGCCCCATAAAGCTGTAGCATTACGATGATTGAGTAAAACGTTTGAATCAGTGGGAGGAGCCTAACAGACCCTGCCACGCCCCCTGAACTCATAACATCTAAAAACTTTTATTTTTTCAGAACTTTTCACAATAAAATAAGACCTGCAGCTTTGACCTGAAGGAAAATACGTTTAAGTAAAGGGTCAGCTTGGCTGCACAGGGGTGTAGTGGTCAGCACTCTCTACTCACTGTGAGGAGGTTCAGGTTCAAACCCCAGCAGGCTTGTTTCTGTGCTTTGCTGAGAGTTCTGATAGAAAACAGGCTGCAGGTTCATCTGATGCTGTCGTCTGGACTCACATCCAGGTTATTCACACCTTCACCTGGCAGCAGAGGATAGGCTCCAGCAGCTCTACGCCCCTGAACAGGGTCAGATCAGGTAGAATATGTCAGAACACAGATATAATCTCTGGTTTCTTGATCTAATCTTGATGGATCAGTGAGAGCCTGAACATTTGTGACCAGAGATGGAGGAGAAAACAGATTCCTGCAGCTGAGCCGTCCGCTCTCTGCTGGTAATTAGGTAGGCGGCGGTCTCGTTAGCTGGGGGGCCGTCCTGTCAGCCGTTTGAACGTGGACGGCTTCAGGACGGCAGATCATTAGGATGGAGACTTCCAAATGATCCCTGGACATGAAGCAGAGCTCTGAACTCTGAGTGGAACCATGACCCCTGAGGGGTTGGGGAGCTCCTGCACTGACCCAGAGACTGCTGTGGTGCATGGGGGCCCCTAATGTGAAGGATTGATCTGTTCATGGGTGGACACCTCAAAGGTTTAACAGAAGTTGGGGGTCGGGGGGATTCGGACAGAGTCCATGTCTCTGGTGAAGATCTCTTCCAATGGAAAAGGTTCATGAGAAGTAAGTCATGCTTTCAATCTTTAGATCTTTATACCACTGAACTGTCTGACTGGATGAACCATAACCAGATGTTCTGTCCCAGAAATCAACTTCAGGTTCTTGAGGTCTGAGTGTAGATGAAACCATTCACCGTCTCCAGCATTCAGTTCAATGACGGGTTACTGATCTCTGCTGTACAGGACGTGGGGCCCTCAGGCCACCTTCATGAAGTCTGTTCCTGATTGTTTGGGTAGAGACATTCACACCAGTGGCCCTCTGGAGGTCATTATTTGTAGGGCACGAGCAGTGCTCAGCCTGTTTCCTGCACAAAAGGAGCAGGTATGGGTCTGCTGAGGGGTTAGGACCTTCTACCGGCCTGTCCAGCTCTCCCAGAAGAACCAGCAGTCTCCTGAAATGACCTCCACATGGAACACCAGTCCTGTTTGGAGGGTTTTCTAATTGTTGCCACTGAAGTGCACCTGTTGTTAATTCATGAACACCAATACAGCTGAAACTGATGAACGAGGCCCTCAGCTGCTGAACCAACAAGAACATTATCAGACAGTTTCATTCAATTCATGTCAGGACCAATAGAAAGTCTTCATTTATTTTGTATTTATTGTAAACTTGAAATGCAAACTTTCATTGTAAACTGTACAATGTCAATAAAGCTATTCTGATTCTTTTCCATTTCATTGTAAAGAAGTATTCGTGTACTTTCTGCATTGAAAGTACTTGACCTATCGCATACTTGCTATACCTGGAGTATACTCAAGTATACTGAACTGCAAGTGCAGTACTTTTACTCTAAAGGTTGAGTTTTTGTTCTCCATGGACAGCAGTAATCTAAATTCAATGACTGGACCTCAGGACCCGTCCAGAACCAGCTCCCAAACCCTAACCCAGCACCGGATGTGGTACCGGACACAGACTGGACGTCAGGACCCGTCCAGTACCGGTTCCCAAACCCTGTATGGAGTGTGCACTGACCTCTGCCCTCTGATTCTTATTGGGGGGCGGGGTCCAAACGCTCTTCATTCTAACCCAGCACCGGATGTGGTACCGGACACAGGCTGGACCTCAGGACCCGTCCAGTACCAGTTCCCAAACCCTAACGTGGCACCGGATGTGGTACCGGACACAGACTGGGCCTCAGGACCCGTCCAGTACCAGTTGCCAAACCCTAATCCAGCACCCGGATGTGGTACCGGACACAGGCTGGACCTCAGGACCCGTCCAGTACCGTTGCCAAACCTAATCCAGCACGGATGTGGTACCGGACACAGGCTGGACCTCAGGACCCGTCCAGTACCGGTTCCCAACCCTAACCAGCACCGGATGTGGTACCGGACACAGACTGGACGTCAGGACCCGTCCAGTACCGGTTCCCAAACCCTGTATGGAGTGTGCACTGACCTCTGCCCTCTGATTCTTATTGGGGGCGGGTCCAAACGCTCTTCATTCTAACCCAGCACCGGATGTGGTACCGGACACAGGCTGGACCTCAGGACCCGTCCAGTACCAGTTCCCAAACTAACGTGGCACCGGATGTGGTACCGGACACAGACTGGGCCTCAGGACCCGTCCAGTACCAGTTGCCAAACCCTAATCCAGCACCGGATGTGGTACCGGACACAGGCTGGACCTCAGGACCCGTCCAGTACCGGTTGCCAAACCCTAATCCAGCACCGGATGTGGTACGGACAGGCTGGACTCAGGACCTCAGACCCCCAGTACCGGTTGCCAAACCAACGTGGCACCGGATGTGGTACCGGACACAGACTGGACCTCAGGACCCCTCCGGTACCGGTTCCCAAACCCTAACCCAGCACCGGATGTGGTACCGGACACAGGCTGAACCTCAGGACCCGTCCAGTACCGGTTGCCAAACCCTAACGTGGCACCAGATGTGGTACCGGACACAGACTGGACCAGGACCCCTCCAGTACCGTTCCCAAACCCTAACCCAGCACCGGATGTGGTACCGGACACAGACTGGGCCTCAGGACCCGTCCAGTACCAGTTGCCAAACCCTAATCCAGCACCGGATGTGGTACCGGACACAGGCTGGACCTCAGGACCCGTCCAGTACCGGTTGCCAAACCTTAACCCGGCACCGGATGTGGTACCGGACACAGACTGGACCTCAGGACCCCTCCGGTACCGGTTCCAAACACCAGCACGGATGTGGTACCGGACACAGGCTGAACCTCAGGACCCGTCCAGTACCGGTTGCCAAACCCTAACGTGGCACCGGATGTGGTACCGGACACAGACTGGACCTCAGGACCCCTCCAGTACCGGTTCCCAAACCCTAACCCAGCACCGGATGTGGTACCGGACACAGACTGGACCTCAGGACCCGTCCAGTACCGGTTCCAAACCCTAACCCAGCACCGATGTGGACCTCAGGACCCGTCCAGTACCGGTTCCCAAACCTTAACCCGGCACCGGATGTGGTACCGGACACAGACTGGACCTCAGGACCCGTCCAGTACCAGTTCCCAAACCCTAACCTGGCACCGGATGTGGTACCGGACACAGACTGGACCTCAGGACCCGTCCAGTACCGGTTCCCAAACCCTAACCCAGCACCGGATGTGGTACCGGACACAGACTGGACCTCAGGACCCGTCCAGTACCGGTTCCCAAACCTAACCAGCACCGGATGTGGTACCGGACACAGACTGGACCTCACCCGTCCAGTACCAGTTCCCAAACCCTAACCCAGCACCGGATGTGGTACCGGACACAGACTGGATCTCAGGACCCGTCCAGTACCGGTTCAAACCCTAACCCAGCACCGGATGTGGTACCGGACACAGACTGGACCTCAGGACCCGTCCAGTACCGGCTCCCAAACCCTAACCCAGCACCGGATGTGGTACCGGACACAGACTGGACCTCAGGACCCGTCCAGTACCAGTTCCCAAACCCTAACCCAGCACCGGATGTGGTACCGGACACAGACTGGACCTCAGGACCCGTCCAGTACCAGTTCCCAAACCCTAACCCAGCACCGGATGTGGTACCGGACACAGACTGGACCTCAGGACCCGTCCAGTACCAGTTCCCAAACCCTAACCCAGCACCGGATGTGGTACCGGACACAGACTGGACCTCAGGACCCGTCCAGTACCAGTTCCAAACCCTAACCCAGCACCGGATGTGGTACCGACACAGACTGGAGGAGTCCAGTACCAGTTCCCAAACCCTAACCCAGCACCGGATGTGGTACCGGACACAGACTGGACCTCAGGACCCGTCCAGTACCGGTTCCCAAACCCTAACCCAGCACCGGATGTGGAACCGGACACAGACTGGACCTCAGGACCTGTCCAGTACCGGTTCCCAAACCCTAACCCAGCACCGGATGTGGTACTGGAAGTGGTACCAGACCCAGACTGTAACCCCACCCAGAGGTTAAGAACCCCTGATTTAAAGGGAACAACCACAAAGTGGAGGAGATCGTAACCTCAATACCTGCTGGGTCAGGAATGAGAATGTCGGATCAGAACCACAGCAGATGGAGCTGTCTCTGATACACATCCTTATTTTGGTGACATCCAGACCAGAATTCTTCCAGAAACTGGATCTTATTTTCTTTTCATTTCATCCTCTGATTCTTGTCAAAGCTCTGGTGGTTTACCAAAACCCGTCCTGCTCCAGCCGGAACATCCCTGAAGTCCAGTTCTGCTTGTAGAGACCAGAACAGAAAGTCCGGTCCATAGAACCTGGAGGTCTGCTCCACAGCAGAGTGAACGTCCATCTTTGATCTCTTCATCGTTTCAGAGCACACAGGTGAAAGTACCCGATCTCCTTCAGCAAACACCGAAGCCCAGGTGCTAAGGCGTCGGACTGGACCATCAGAACCAGGTCTCAACATCCTTGTGACTTCTGGAACCCCAGAAGAACAGAGTAGAAGCTTGAAATGAGCTGCAGCTCCTGATCAATCCATGAGGTTCTGGACGTCAGGCTGGACCGCAGCTCTCTTACTAATCCATAATCGGATCAGATTAGATCAGATCCAGAGAAATTGGACGTTGAGGAGAACAAGGCTGTCCCTGCACCATCTGAGATGACTGTTGAGCTGTCACTTATTAGAGGGAAATCCCTCTGAGCTTCAGAGGAGCAGCAGGTATTATCATTCAGCAGGAAGCACAGCAGGACCAGAACCAGAACCAGAACCAGAGCACAGCAGCAGAGGCAGCTAACAAGCTGGAAGAGAGAGATACGATTGGTCATTCTGATCACAGGAGGGAATCTTTAACCAATGAAAACTACTCAGAGAACAACAGGACAAACTCTACATGGTGTGAATCTGAAACTGTAGAACATGTTTGTTTAGAAGATCTCTGTTCTGATTGGATGAAGTTCATGTCAGTAATCAGTTTAAGGTTCATTCAAAACAGAAAGAAAGAGAGTTAAGATATATGAAAACTAAAGATGGATTAAAGGATGGATGATGAATGATGGATGATGGATGGATGATGGATGATGGATGGATGGATGATGATGGATGATGATGGATGATGGATGATGGATGATGGATGATGGATGATGGATGATGGATGATGGATGGATGATGGATGGATGATGGATGGATGATGATGATGGATGAATGATGGATGATGATGATGGATGAATGATGGATGGATGATGGATGATGGAAGATGATGGATGATGGATGATGGATGATGGATGGATGGATGATGGATGGATGGATGGATGGATGATGGATGGATGGATGGATGGATGATGGATGGATGGATGATGGATGATGGATGATGGATGATGGATGGATGATGGATGGATGATGGATGGATGATGATGATGGATGAATGATGGATGATGATGATGGATGAATGATGGATGGATGATGGATGATGGATGATGATGGATGATGGATGATGGATGGATGGATGATGGATGGATGGATGGATGGATGATGGATGGATGGATGATGGATGATGGATGATGGATGATGGATGATGGATGATGGATGGATGGACGGATGATGGATGGATGGATGATGGATGGATGATGGATGAATGATGGATGGATGATGGATGATGGATGATGATGGATGATGGATGGATGGATGATGGATGGATGGATGATGGATGATGGATGATGGATGATGGATGATGGATGATGGATGGATGGACGGATGATGGATGGATGGATGATGGATGGATGGGATGATGATGGATGATGGATGGATGATGGATGGATGATGGATGATGATGGATGATGGATGGATGATGGATGATGGATGGATGGATGGATGGATGATGGATGGATGGATGATGGATGATGGATGATGGATGATGGATGATGGATGGATGGACGGATGATGGATGGATGGATGATGGATGGATGATGGATGAATGATGGATGGATGATGGATGATGGATGATGATGGATGATGGATGATGGATGATGGATGATGGATGGATGGATGGATGGATGATGGATGGATGGATGATGGATGATGGATGATGGATGATGGATGATGGATGGATGGACGGATGATGGATGGATGGATGATGGATGGATGATGGATGATGATGGATGATGGATGGATGATGGATGGATGATGGATGATGATGGATGATGGATGGATGATGGATGATGATGGATGATGGATGGATGATGATGGATGATGGATGGATGATGGATGATGATGGATGGATGGATGGATGATGGATGGATGGATGGATGATGGATGGATGGATGGATGATGGATGGATGATGGATGATGGATGGATGGACGGATGATGGATGGATGGATGATGGATGGATGATGGATGATGATGGATGATGGATGGATGATGGATGATGGATGATGGATGGATGGATGATGGATGGATGATGGATGATGGATGATGATGGATGATGGATGGATGATGGATGATGGATGATGATGGATGGATGGATGGATGATGGATGGATGGATGGATGATGGATGGATGATGGATGATGATGGATGATGGATGGATGATGGATGATGATGGATGATGGATGGATGATGATGGATGATGGATGGATGATGGATGATGGATGATGATGGATGGATGGATGGATGATGGATGGATGGATGGATGATGGATGGATGATGGATGATGATGGATGATGGATGGATGATGGATGATGGATGGATGATGGATGGATGATGGATGATTGATGGATGATGGATGATGATGGATGGATGGATGGATGATGGATGGATGGATGGATGATGATGGATGATGATGGATGATGGATGGATGATGGATGGATGGATGGATGATGGATGGATGGATGGATGATGGATGATGATGGATGATGATGGATGATGGATGATGATGGATGATGGATGATGGATGGATGGATGGATGATGGATGGATGATGGATGATGATGATGGATAATGGATGGATGATGATGGATGATGATGGATGATGGATGATGATGGATGATGGATGGATGATGATGGATGATGATGGATGATGGATGATGATAGATGATGATGGATGATGATGGATGATGGATGATGGATGGATGATGGATGATGATGGATGATGATGGATGATGATGGATGATGGATGATGGATGGATGGATGGATGATGATGGATGATGGATGATGATGGATGATGGATGGATGATGATGGATGATGGATGATGATGGATGATGGATAGATGGATGATGGATGATGATGGATGATGGATGGATGATGAATGATGGATGGATGATGGATGATTGGATGGATGATGGATGATGATGGATGATGATGATGATGATGATAGATGATGATGGATGATGGATGGATGATGAATGATGGATGGATGATGGATGGATGATGGATGGATGATGGATGGATGATGGATAGATGGATGATGGATGATGATGGATGATGGATGGATGATGGATGGATGATGGATGATGGATGGATGATGGATGGATGATGGATAGATGGATGATGGATGATGATGGATGATGGATGGATGATGGATGGATGATGGATGATGGATGCTGTCTAGCATTCACACTATAGAGTTCCATTCTTCTTCTGTACGTTTTTTGTCTCTCTTCAGCTCTTCGACCTTTGACCTGTTCAGCTCTTTCAGGAGATATCTGCTCGTACGTTTTTTAAAGTATTCAACCAACTACCACTTGTTTAACTCCATAGAAAATGTTCAAAATCCTCTTTTTCAGCTCAAAACTCTGAGCTCTCCAAAAGTGCCGATCATTTATTTTCAGTGAGAGAGAAGGTCGCAGCCCTGCGTCTCCCTCTCTGTGCTCGTTGCCGTGACGACCCCGGAACATACCATTCCTTGTTCAAGGGTGTTTTCAGCCGATATTCTTGCTCAGAGCTGTTTTGGGTTTTTTAAGAGTTTTTCAGATCATTTTAGAATGTAAGACACATTTAAGCAGCATGCTTCCTGTTTTGGAGTTCAGACTCCAGCTTTAAGCTAGCTTCTCTTACTAATTTAGACTATTTTAGAGTTTTTTTAAGGCTATTTTGGAGTTTAGCTAAAATGTTAACTTTAATCTAGCAGTTGTGGCTAAATTAGACATTTTACCATCTTTTTAGGCTTATTTTTAGCTATCAGCTTCAGAGTTTTCAGCTATTAGCTTCAGTGATTTCAGCTCTCTGCTTTAGCATTTTCAGCCTTTAATATCTTCAGTTATTATAACAATCATCTTCAGCTTACAGCATTCACACTAGCATTATCACAGGTGAGGTGAAGTTTCTAGTTATAATGTTTGTTTTGACTCTGATCCTTATGTTTGACGTTGTGTTGTACCTGATACAGAACTCTCAGTGTCATTGATCTCTCCAGAGGAGCTCCTTCACCTGCACAACTACACATGAACACAGGTGTGTTTGTGTAGATCAGGACAGGTGTGTTCTTCCCTTCCTGACTGAATCCTCTGCATTTATCCCGTCTCTGCACTATAGAATCATCAGACAGATCCGTCTGTCTGACTGAAACTCCTGAATGAAAAACAAATCTGTTTTTATGTTTATATGAAAGTGGTTCCAGATCTGCATCCGATCCAGAGGATCATGAGGGTGTAGCTGACTCAGCATTTCAGTTCAGTTCCATCATATATCTGACTCTGTCCAGGAAAACTTCTCCCAGTCGGAGTAGAAAGTGGAGCAGGTCTATCAGCCTCTTTATATAGTTCCCGTCTGTCCAGAATACAGATCAGGTTGCAGCAGAGGATCACAGCTGTTCTGTCCTTGAGGAGCAGAGGGGAGATGTGGCGTATCACTCCCATGATGCTCTGCTGCGTGGAGGAGCAGAAACCAAGGCAAAAGCATCGATTAGCAGCAGAAACCGAAGAGGCGGCGGCGTGTCCTTGAAATCTGATGTTCATCCAGAGCGCTGGCTGGATCCTCAGGACACTTGGAATGAACAGCAGCGTCTTCTCTTTCAAGCTCAGAACTTTCTGAAAGTTTCTGAGGAAAGTGGGATGCTTACCTTTAATATGTGGTTTTAGAGAAGAACGATTGTAGAATCTGTTTATGCAGTGACTGAACCCAGAAGACTGTTGTTCTGATGGAAGTTAGAGAGGAGTGAAGCAGAAGATGTAGAGAGAAGAACAAGAAACTAAACACAAACAGACACAAGCTGGAACTCTGGTCGCACAACCAAAAGGCTGTTTCTGCCTGTTTCTGGTTGATCCGGTTGTTGGTCTGGTTGTTAATCCGGTTGTTGATCCGGTTGTTGATCTGGTTGTTGATCTGGTTGTTGATCCGGTTGTTGATCCGGTTGTTGATCCGGGTGTGTTGATCCGGTTGTTGATCTGATTGTTGATCAGGTTGTTGATCCGGTTGTTGATCTGGTTGTTGATCTGGTTGTTGATCCGGTTGTTGATCCGGTTGTTGATCCGGTTGTTGATCCGGTTGTTGATCTGATTGTTGATCTGGTTGTTGATCAGGTTGTTGATCTGGTTGTTGATCTGATTGTTGATCTGGTTGTTGATCCAGTTGTTGATCTGATTGTTGATCTGATTCTTGATCTGGTTGTTGATCTGATTGTTGATCTGATTGTTGATCTGATTGTTGATCCGGTTGTTGATCTGATTGTTGATCCGGTTGTTGATCTGGTTGTTGATCAGGTTGTTGATCCGGTTGTTGATCTGATTGTTGATCCGGTTGTTGATCTGGTTGTTGATCCAGTTGTTGATCCGGTTGTTGATCCGGTTGTTGATCTGATTATTGATCTGGTTGTTGATCCGGTTGTTGATCTGGTTGTTGATCCGGTTGTTGATCTGGTTGTTGATCTGGTTGTTGATCTGATTGTTGATCTGATTGTTGATCCGGTTGTTGATCTGATTGTTGATCTGATTGTTGATCTGATTGTTGATCCGGTTGTTGATCTGATTGTTGATCCGGTTGTTGATCTGGTTGTTGATCAGGTTGTTGATCCGGTTGTTGATCTGATTGTTGATCCGGTTGTTGATCTGGTTGTTGATCCAGTTGTTGATCTGGTTGTTGATCCAGTTGTTGATCTGGTTGTTGATCCGGTTGTTGATCTGGTTGTTGATCTGGTTGTTGCTCTGGTTGTTTATCTGATTGTTGATCCGGTTGTTGTTCTGATTGTTGTTCTGATTGTTGATCTGATTGTTGATCCGGTTGTTGATCTGGTTGTTGATCCAGTTGTTGATCCGGTTCAGAGACTGAACAGCAGAGCTGCTTCTTCATGTTCATGCTCTGTGAGTTCACAGTTCTGTGAGATCTCAGCAGCTCGTGAGGATAAGCTGCTGAAATCTGTTTTCTGAATCCCTTTGTTCCTGTTTGGGGTCACGATGGTGCTGGAGCCTATCCCAACTGCTGCAGGTTCTTCCCCAGGCTGTCAGAAATATTCAATCAGAATCACCAACAGTTCTATGAGTGTTTGGAGAAAACCCACAGATGGACCAGGAGGACATACAAACTCCACACGGGGAGAACCAGCTGGGATTTGAACCAGGACCAACCACTCCACCATCATTCACCCCAGATTGTTTTTTTCCTTCCTGATTCCTCCTGGGTAGAGATGAGGGATCATCTGTGGTCAGAGTTAGCCCAGACTCCTGCCGTAGCGTCCCACCGTCCTCATCGGCGCCGTTCAACCTCCAGCCTGTTTAGCCCCGCCCTCAGACACCCTGACCCCCGCAGTCCGCTAATGGATTCCTCCACATTATCTCCTTATCGCCCTCGACTCCTCCTCTGTGGACGATGATTCTGACGCCATCGTCACTTCCTGTTGGAGAGCGGGCGCTCACCTGTCTTCCTGTGTTTGTGTTGACCATGACAGGAAGTGATGTAACTGTGACCTCATCAACCAGACGATGACCTCCGTCTGTCCGAGTGTCACTGATGGAAGAATACTCAGAACGTGAGGAGCTGCCACCCAGGCAGAGACAACCAGGAACGAGAGGGGGAGGGGGGGAGGGGGGTAACACCAACAGGCGTGCAGCGGCCCGCTGCGTCTGTCATCTCATGATCCCACCCCGGGGGGAGGGGGGGGATGTGAAATCCGCTGTAAATAAAACAAGCAGAGAATTATTCACGGGACAGTGTTTCTGTGGGGGTGACAGCGGGAAGCCCCCCCCAACACGCTCCCCAGATGAGGAATAAAGTGAATCAATCAGCCGCCGGTTGATGGCGCCTGGCAGAGATTGATGCTCCGCCAGCCGCCATGAAATATGCATGCTCCTCCAAATCCAGAAATATTGGCTTTGTGGAGTCGACCTGCTGCGGAGAACGCGCCGATGATGTTAGCGGCAGCTAGCGGTGCACACGCACCAACAGGCAAACACACACGAACACGCAAACACACACCAACACGCCAACACACACCAACATGCCAACACACACGAACACGCAAACACACACCAACACGCAAACACACACCAACACGCAAACACACACCAACACGCAAACACACACCAACACGCAAACACAAACACACTCAACACCTCCGCGGGTCTTTTTCAGGCTGAATCGCTATCAGAATCCGTCTCAGAAACACTCAAATCCTCATCCTCTGGTCCCATCACAATGATAGAGGGGGGTGAGGGGGGTCCTGCTGTGTGCAATAAAAGACTCATGCCCCGCCCATTTCTAACCTCCATGACCCCATATTCATCAGTCCTTTAGGATTCAGAAAGTATGCAGGAAGTTCTGGAAAAAACCATCATAAGTCACCAAGTCTTTCACTGATTAGAAGAGAACAAAACCATCACAAGTCACCAAGTCTTTCATTGACCAGAAGAGAACAAAACCATCACAAGTAACCAAATCTTTCATTGACTAGTAGGGGACAAAATCACATCAACAAAGTCATCCCAAGTCTTTCACTGACCTGAAGGGGACTAAACCATCATAAGTCACCAAGTCTTTCATTGACTTGAAGGGGACTAAACCATCACAAGTCACCAAGTCTTTCACTGATTTGAAGGGGATTAAACCATCACAAGTCACCAAGTCTTCCATTGACTAGAAGAGGACAAAACCATCGCAAGTCACCAAGTCTTTCACTGACTAGAAGGGGACTAAACCATCATAAGCCACCAAGTCTTTCACTGATTAGAAGAGAACAAAACCATCACAAGTCGCCAAGTCTTTCACTGACTAGAAGAGAACAAAACTATCACAAGTTACCAAGTCTTTCACTGACTAGAAGAGAAAAAACCATCACAAGTCATCAAGTCTTTCACTGACTTAAAGAGGACAAAACAATCACAAGTGACCAAGTCTTTCACTGACTAGAAGGGGACTAAACCATCACAAGTCACCAAGTCTTTCACTGACTAGAAGGGGACTAAACCATCATAAGTCACCAAGTCTTTCACTGATTAGAAGAGAACAAAACCATCACAAGTCACCAAGTCTTTCATTGACTAGAAGAGAACAAAACCATCACAAGTCACCAAGTCTTTCATTGACT
Source organism: Oryzias javanicus (assembly GCA_003999625.1). Taxonomy (NCBI): domain Eukaryota; kingdom Metazoa; phylum Chordata; class Actinopteri; order Beloniformes; family Adrianichthyidae; genus Oryzias; species Oryzias javanicus. Next base: position 524,116 of record ML136649.1, read on the forward strand.
AGTAGGGGACAAAATCATCACAAGTCACCAAGTCTTTCACTGACTTGAAGGGGACTAAACCATCATAAGTCACCAAGTCTTTCATTGACTTGAAGGGGACTAAACCATCACAAGTCACCAAGTCTTTCACTGATTTGAAGGGGATTAAACCATCACAAGTCACCAAGTCTTCCATTGACTAGAAGAGGACAAAACCATCGCAAGTCACCAAGTCTTTCACTGACTAGAAGGGGACTAAACCATCATAAGCCACCAAGTCTTTCACTGATTAGAAGAGAACAAAACCATCACAAGTCGCCAAGTCTTTCACTGACTAGAAGAGAACAAAACTATCACAAGTTACCAAGTCTTTCACTGACTAGAAGAGAAAAAACCATCACAAGTCATCAAGTCTTTCACTGACTTAAAGAGGACAAAACAATCACAAGTCATCAAGTCTTTCATTGATTAGAAGGGGACTAACCCATCACAAGTCACGAAGTCTTTAACTGACTAGAAGGGGACTAAACCATCACAAGTCACCAAGTCTTTCATTGATTAGAAGGGGACTAACCCATCACAAGTCACGAAGTCTTTCACTGACTAGAAGAGAACAAAACCATCACAAGTTACCAAGTCTTTCACTGACTAGAAGGGGACTAAACCATCACAATTCCCAGAAACTTTCACCGACTAGGAGGGAGACCTAAAGTAGACATATGTGGGTTTCTAGTCTCGACCTGAAACATCTGATCTGGTACAACAGTGACCTGTCCTTACAGGTGGACACGGCTGTCTGCAGGTGAAACAGGTCAAAGCTGTAGGAATATCAAGGTCGTAGTACTCACTAATGACTCGTCTAAGGACACGGTAGGACATGACAGCTTTGAGGATCCTTACCAATACTTCATCATGGTACGTTCCATGTTCAGGTTGTTCTTAAGGTGGTCTGAGGAGTCTCAGAGGAAGTGCAGACACGTCCAGGTTCATGACTAGAACCTTAAAGAACGTTTCTCTCACCGAGTCTTCAGGATCTACCTTATCTTCTGGAGTCTTCTCTCTGGGAGGAGGGGCTGCCCCTTCCTCACACTGATGATGATGATGATGAAGCTTTTATTCTGATGAAAGACGATGTGACAAACGTTCAGAGCATCAGTGGAGCTCCAATGTTTTTATGGTTTAAGTTGATTTATTCTGGACTAATATTCCTGAGTTTTTATTATTCAGAATCGTGTTAAAAAGTTACAGTTTTAAAGTTAAGCTAATATTTCTACTCTGGATTTTTTGACTCCTTTGGATTTGTTTCCAGTTTTCTGGGCTGTTTTGAAGTTTAGCTCTGCTAGCTGTTTTGGCTAACTTGAGTTTTTTCTTTTTTTAACTTTAATCTGGCAGTTAGCTCATATTTTAGCTGGTCATCAGCGTTTTTAGCTATCCATTTAGCGTTAGCCACATTCCGCTAACAGAAATCACTGGAGCATTATTGCAGAGAATGCTACATTCATGAACGTCTTTCATGGATGAAATGAAAGCTACACATCTAGTTCATAATCATGTTAAGTTATGGTTTCAGGAGTTTAGTTTTACACTTCAATAAATGTTTGATTCTGATTGGCTCGTCCTTCAGCCAATGGAGCGCCTTCACACATGTAAACATGAGCCTGAGCGGCTCCAGAGAACATCCAGACTTTAAACCTCCTGCTCAGACTCTCACAGACGGACAGCTGAGGGGGTCTCTGGGGGGGGCGGTGAAGTGAGGAATTCTGGGAGAGTCATTTCTGCCACCCATTACCCCCCCGGCTCCCCCGTGTGAGGCTCCCTTTTAATCTGCCGGACACGAAACATTAACTTTCTGAGTGCCCCTCCGGTTCTGAGGGGGCCCTCTGCTCCCCGCCCCCCCCTCCACAGCTCTGTGAGCGCCCCCCACCCCTCCCCCCCAGATGAACACATGTAAACACTTATCCACAGCTCTATGAGCGCCCCCCCTCATCCACAGCTCTGTGAGCGCCCCCCACCCCCACCCCCCCCCCCATCCACAGCTCTGTGAGCGCCCCCCCCGGACCACAGTCTGGACATGTTCTTCTGTCTGACCTGCTCCTCACGCAGCCAATCTTCTGCCTCCTCCTAACCTAAGCTCCGCCTCCCTCTGATCAACCTGCGGTCAGAAGTCAGCTTTGCTCCTGGGCGATTCTGTCGCCTAGCAACGGGTGGACAATGGCAGCTAATTAGTCCAGCAAAGACAGATTTAAATGTCAGAAACATCTCATTAAACTCCTCCCAGTCGGATTATTCTGGAACTGACCTCTGCTGTTTCCTGGGATTAACTTGTGGATTCGTGTGTGTTTGTGTTTCCTTCTAATGAAGAACGTTTATGGAACCCAATTAGACTCAATTACCACCACCAATTAAGGTCTGATCGTATTAGTCAGAAATGGAAGATCTCTGTGACGTCAGGATGGATGTGAGGACGTTCAGCTCACAGGAGAGAAGATGTTTAAGACCTCTGATCACACTGTCAGACAGACAGGAAGTGGACGTTCATGGAGACTACAGTAACACATCCTTTCAAAATAAAGGTCGGTCTTTACTAAAAACCCACAGAGATCAGAGAATACTATTAGAAGTGTTGACTGTTCAAAGCTCTCCGTCTTTCAGGATAAACTGCTGTAGTTTTCACACTTTAAGATGCACCTGATGACTAGAGGACTGACACGTCTGTTTCTGACCTGAGGTCATACGTGAGTCACAACGAGCTAAACGGAACATTAAGACAGACAGAAGAGTCAGGGAAAAGGCCGTCAGTCAGGTGCAATTAACTGTTTACAGTCCTACAAACTGTTTGTGAAAGACTACACTTTAAAAACGTTACAGGAGTTAGCCATGTTAGCTAGGTTAGAAGTGTAAAACAGTGTCAGAAGAATTAGACATGTTAGCCACATTAGCCCTGTTACAGGAGTTAGCCATGTTAGCTAGGTTAGAAGTGTAAAACAGTGTTAGAAGAATTAAACGTGTTAGCCACATTAGCACCGTTACAGGCGTTAGCCATGTTAGCTAGGTTAGAAGTGTAAAACAGTGTAAGAAGAATTAGACGTGTTAGCCACATTAGCCCCGTTACAGGAGTTAGCCATGTTAGCTGCGTTAGAAGTGTAAAACAGTGTAAGAAGAATTAAACGTGTTAGCCACATTAGCACCGTTACAGGCGTTAGCCATGTTAGCTAGGTTAGAAGTGTAAAACAGTGTAAGAAGAATTAGACGTGTTAGCCACATTAGCACCGTTACAGGCGTTAGCCATGTTAGCTAGGTTAGAAGTGTAAAACAGTGTTAGAAGAATTAAACGTGTTAGCCACATTAGCCCCGTTACAGGAGTTAGCCATGTTAGCTGCGTTAGAAATGTAAAACAGTGTTAGAAGAATTAGACGTGTTAGCCACATTAGCCCTGTTACAGGAGTTAGCCATATTAGCTGCATTAGAAGTGTAAAACAGTGTTAGAAGAATTAGACATGTTAGCCACATTAGCCCTGTTACAGGAGTTAGCCATGTTAGCTGCATTAGAAGTGTAAAACAGTGTTAGAAGCATTAAACGTGTTAGCCACATTAGCCCTGTTACGGGAGTTAGCCATGTTAGCTAGGTTAGAAGTATAAAACAGTGTTAGAAGAATTAGACGTGTTAGCCACATTAGCCCTGTTACGGGAGTTAGCCATGTTAGCTAGGTTAGAAGTATAAAACAGTGTTAGAAGAATTAGACGTGTTAGCCACATTAGCCCTGTTACGGGAGTTAGCCATGTTAGCTAGGTTAGAAGTATAAAACAGTGTTAGAAGAATTAGACGTGTTAGCCACATTAGCCCTGTTACAGGAGTTAGCCATGTTAGCTGCATTAGAAGTGTAAAACAGTGTTAGAAGAATTAGACGTGTTAGCCACATTAGCCCTGTTACAGGAGTTAGCCATGTTAGCTAGGTTAGAAGTGTAAAACAGTGTTAGAAGAATTAGACGTGTTAGCCACATTAGCCCTGTTACAGGAGTTAGCCATGTTAGCTGCATTAGAAGTGTAAAACAGTGTTAGAAGCATTAAACGTGTTAGCCACATTAGCCCCGTTACAGGAGTTAGCCATGTTAGCTAGGTTAGAAGTGTAAAACAGTGTAAGAAGAATTAGACGTGTTAGCCACATTAGCCCCATTACAGGAGTTAGCCATGTTAGCTGTGTTAGAAGTGTAAAACAGTGTTAGAAGAATTAGACGTGTTAGCCACATTAGCCCTGTTACAGGAGTTAGCCATGTTAGCTGCATTAGAAGTGTAAAACAGTGTTAGAAGCATTAGACATGTTAGCCACATTAGCCCCATTACAGGAGTTAGTCATGTTAGCTAGGTTAGAAGTGTAAAACAGTGTTAGAAGAATTAGACGTGTTAGCCACATTAGCCCCATTACAGGCGTTAGCCATGTTAGCTAGGTTAGAAGTGTAAAACAGTGTTAGAAGAATTAGACGTGTTAGCCACATTAGCCCCATTACAGGCGTTAGCCATGTTAGCTAGGTTAGAAGTATAAAACAGTGTCAGAAGAATTAGACATGTTAAGTGTTAGCCATTTTAGCTCCGTTAGAAATGTAAAACAGTGTTAGAAGCATTAGACATGTTAGCCACGTTAGCCCTGTTACAGGCATTAGCGCTATCAGACGTTTTAGCAGAAGTGAAGCATTAGCCTAGTTAGTCCAGTTAGAAGTGTTTTCCTTATTAGAAGCATTAGTGCTATTAGGAGCGCTAGTCCCATTAGAAATGTTAGCTCCATTATAAAATATTCACCGCTTTAGTAGAGTTAGCTACATTACAACCATTAGCTGTTAAACTAATGTTAATTTGTGTGAAGCGTTAGCCTAGTTAGCACAATTATCCCAGTTAGAAGTGTTAGCCCTATTAGAAGCATTAGCCCTATTAAAAGAGTTAGTTCTATTAGACACGCTAGCTTGATGAGAAATGTTAGCTGCAATAGAGGCATTAGCCTCATTAGAAGTGCTAGCCTGTGTTAGAAGCGTTAGCCCTTTTAGAAGCGTTAAACCTTTGGAAGTGTTAGCCGCATTTAAAGTGTTAGCCACATTAGAAATATTAGCCGCATTAGAAGGGTTGGCCGTGGCTAATATGTTAGCCCCATTTTCAAATGGTGGGCGTGGCCTCTGCAGGTTGTCGTAGAAATGCTGACTCAGACTGACTCGAACCAATCAGTGCGTACAGAGGACGTCCGGTTCCAACATGGCGTAGTGCATAAAAATGGTAACTGAAGTGACTTGGTTGGAGCTGGAAGTAAACCGTTTCCATGGATGAGGTCACTCAGTCCAGTTCTCAGATACAGCCGATGGATGAAGCAGAGGTTTGGTTCAGTCTTGGTTCTCCAACACTTGAAACCAGCAGAGATCTTGGTCTGTTTTTAGGAACTCTGCTGCTTCCATGTTCTCCCAGAAACCTGTTGATCCTCAAGCGGATCCAGATCCAAAAGAACCTCCTGACTGACCTCTGCAGAAAACACAAATATCCTTCAGGCCCTCAGGGCCTTTAAGATGTCAGATTCTTCCCTTCAGGAGCAGTGAGCTCCAGAATGGGAGGACCAACCTTTCATGGAGAAGGCATGCAGAGGCTGATGGGAAACAGAGTCCTCAGAGGTTCTGTGTGACTGAACTCTCTTAGGAGTTTGAACCGTGACCGAGCGTCCACCTGTACGTGTGAGTGGGTCCTGGAGTTCTGATGGAAACATCCATGATGAAAGTATTGATCTGGACATGGAAGGAAACTTCTGCTCTGATCTGAGTAGTGTTGGAAGGAAGGATGCAGCCTGTGAGGTTTGAACATGTGGACCCATGTGGTCTGATGTTCCAGCATCATCAGCATCAGCCTGTACTCTTGTTGTTGCTGTTACTAACAAAACTTTTTTGTTCTGTGACAGGTTTAAAGGAAGTAAAATGTGCTTTTAATACAATTCAAGCTTTTGCTGAATGAAAATGATAAAACTTAAAAGACTGAATGGTTGTAAACAGAACCGGAGACAGTTGTGGTCAGTTTTACCGGGTCATTAACACCTGAAGGGGTTAACCTGACGGGGGAGCACAACGGCTGCAAACAACACTATACTATACTATAATATACTGCACTATACTACACTAAACAACACTATACTACACTATAATATACTGCACTATACTACACTAAACAATACTATACTACACTTTAATATACTGCAGTATACTACACTAAACAATACTATACTATACTATAATATACTGCAGTATACTACACTAAACAATACTATACTATACTATAATATACTGCACTATACTACACTAAACAATACTATACTATACTATAATATACTGCACTATACTAGACTAAACAATACTATACTATACTATAATATACTGCACTATACTACACTAAACTATACTATACTATGTTATACTACACTAAACAATACTATACTATGCTATACTACACTAAACAACACTATACTACACTATAATATACTGCACTATACTACACTAAATCATACTATACTACACTAAACAATACTATACTACACTTTAATATACTGCAGTATACTACACCAAACAACAGTGTACTATACTATACTCTCATGCAGACAGCTGTTTCTAAACCTGTCGTTCCAGCCGTGGTTCCTTTGGTCCAATAGCAGCGGAGCAACCGTTCTAATAGTGTAATGAATGTTCTCTGGTCTTTAGCGTGATGTTTGTAGTAAAATCAAAGCTGTAACGGTTCTGTGGAGCATCATTAAACATGCTGGGAGCCTCTGTCGGCGTTCTGCAGTTGCTCCACGCCGCACACGTCTTCATCCGCTCCCGACTCCTAAACTCCTAATGGGATTCCACTTCCTCGGCTTTGACTGACACCTCCCATTGTCCCGCAGCCCTCCTTAATGCAGAGGTACAGTTTCAGCCGCCTCCCTAACCTCTCCTGCAGAGGAGCCGCTCTCCGCTCCGCTGTACCTGCCATGTAGCGTCTCCGGGGGCCGGCGGCCAGAGGAGTTCTGGCGTGACAGACACGCCGTCAGCCTCTGCTAAGGAAGCAGAACCCCTGGCAGGTTTGTGTTGACTGGCAGCTGGTGGAGGGGGTCACGGAGGCCGGATGCATGAATGCTCCAGGCCGGATGACGTCAGCCTCAGCGCCGTCCAGAGCTGACAGGTGATTGGATGCTGACTGATGGTTCAAATCTCAGCGTCATCTCATTTATTCAGAAAGAATCTAAAAACGGAGTTTTCTCTGCAGATTTTCACGGCTCACCTTTTTCAGTTGTTACTTAGCAACACCTGGATGAAAGGTTGGAGAAGCACCACTTACCTGCTCTCGGGGTGGGGGGGGGGGCTTGGGCTGTTTGTTTTTGTTGAGAACTTTTTTTTTGTTTGCTATTTTTGTCGCTGCTGTTTTCTTTGCACTCTTCTTTCCTTCGTTAACCGGGTTGATTGAATGATACCAAACAAAATCATTTGATTATTTTCTGTTTTCTGCTAAAAGAAACAAAAATACAGAAAAGATGATCAGACTGTCAAACACAAATCCAATCATTGTCTATCATTTATGTCAGGGTTCCCCAAAATTCTTCTTATGAGTGCATATAATTCAGCCAGCTAGCACGGACATGAAATGTTAGCTAAACTCCAAATTAGCCACAAAAAATCTGGTAAAATGTCTCATTCAGCCAATACAGCTAGCATGTAGCAGAAATATTAGCTAAATGTCAAACGTTAGCAAATTAAATGGTAAAATAGATAATTTAGCCAAAATTAGCTAACATGTAGATGAAATATTAGCTAAACTCCAAATTAGCCACAAGAAATCTGGTAAAATGTTTCATTCAGCCAATACAGCTAGCATGTAGCAGAAATATTAGCTAAATGTCAAACGTTAGCAAAATAAATGGTAAAATAGATCATTTAGCCAATACAGCTAGCATGTAGCAGAAATATTAGCTAAATGTCAATTATTAGCCAAAAATGGTCAAATGTGTAACTTATCCAAAACTAGCACGTAGCTGAAACCTCTAAACTCCAAATTAGCTTTAAAGACTTAAAACCACAAATTAGCCCAAACAGCTAGCATGAAGCTAACATATCAGCTAAACTCCTAGCAGAGGAGGGTTGACGATGTGGCCAGCAGAAGCAGACTCTAAGACAGAGATGTGACCCCAACAGCAGCTAGGATAGGCTCCAGCATCCCTGCAGCCTCTGAGGGGATCACTCCAGATCAGAGAAACGTGGATGAGTGAACATCTCACCTTAAACCGTATCAGACCATCTCTGTCTGATTTGACTGATTACAGTCATACAGCTGCTGGTTTTTTCCAGGAAAACCGAATATTTTTCTGGAATAATCTGTGTCTAATCCAGGATTAATCTGATCTGCAGACACAATGTGGTGTTTTGGTTCATGCAGCAGAGATTCTAGCAGCTGAAAATCTTCCAGCCTCATGTCTCAGGACGGCGCTGTGACTGATGCATCGCCATCTGCAGACGGCGTGCTGCTCAGAGGTCCGTCCGCTGGAGATCAGGTATGAAGAAGATCTCTGCAGAGAAGGAAAGTTGAGCCTCTCTGTCATCATTCTCTCTCCAGTGACTCATTGAGCAGAAGACGAGCTGCAGTGTCACAGCGCCCCCATGTGGACGGCACAGGGAGAGCTGTGAGACTGCTCGGATCTGCAGATGAGCGTTTCCTTCAACCAGGGAGAAGTTCTCATGTTTGACGTCAATAAACAGTGACTGGAAGTTTAAGGTCATCTGACAGTATAAAGTGGAAGAACTCTGAGGTGCAGATGGATGGAGATCCTCCTCTCCAGGAAAGATGCTGGAACCTCTCGATCAAACAGCAGTGACTCCAAAGATCCATCCAGAAACTGGAGGAATGTCTGCATGTCAGGGTGAGGTTCTTCAGATCCAGATCCTGTCAGGATCCTTCCAGAAACCTCCTCCTTCATCTTCCTCTGAGAAGAGGATCTCAGGTTGAGGTTCTTCAGATCCAGATGCTGTCAGGATCCTTCCTGAAACCTCCTCCTTCATCTTCCTCTGAGAGGAGGATCTCAGGTTGAGGTTCTTCAGATCCAGATGCTGTCAGGATCCTTCCTGAAACCTCCTCCTTCATCCTCCTTGAGTTGATTCCACCATGATGTCATAACTCAGACACATTCCTCCAGTCTTCCTCTGACTGCTAATGGGAGCTGATAACAGCCCAGAGCCGTGAAGGTCACAGGCATCTGATAGCACGCCGAGCGCTATCTACAGACGCCGTGCACGGACGCCGCTCTGAGGGCCGCTCGCTGCGGCTGCTGGAAACTGGAGAAAACACTGGAAGTTTCTGTGTGACACAGCTCCCTCTGCTGGCAACAAAGACTCACTGCAGGGATCTGAGCGCTCAGTGAAGACGGCCAAAAACCAAAGTCCACCTCCTGAGTCTGGACATGAAGGTAAATGTGGTCCTAAACACTCCTTCAGGTGTCGTGTGTGGTCCTCTGACAAACTGTCCAGAGTGAAGCTGACTCGACCAACGGCACTCTGGATAAGCTCCAGCAACCCTGTGACCCCTGGAGGTCAGCAGTTTAAAAGAAGGGTTTGTTTGTGTATTTGATCATGTTCATAACCACCGTCCAAGTCCAGGTCCAGGTCGCTTGTATGTAGTCTGTGGTACAGGTCCAGGTCGCTTGTCTGTAGTCTGTGGTTCAGGTCCAGGTCGCTTGTATGTAGTCTGTGGTTCAGGTCCAGGTAGGTTGCATCTAGTCTGTGGTTCAGGTCCAGGTAGGTTGCATCTAGTCTGTGGTTCAGGTCCAGGTAGGTTGCATCTAGGCTGTGGTTCAGGTCCAGGTAGGTTGCATCTAGGCTGTGGTTCAGGTCCAGGTAGGTTGCATCTAGGCTGTGGTTCAGGTCCAGGTAGGTTGCATCTAGTCTGTGGTTCAGGTCCAGGTAGGTTGCATCTAGTCTGTGGTTCAGGTCCAGGTAGGTTGCATCTAGGCTGTGGTTCAGGTCCAGGTTGGTTGCATCTAGGCTGTGGTTCAGGTCCAGGTTGGTTGCATCTAGGCTGTGGTTCAGGTCCAGGTAGGTTGCATCTAGGCTGTGGTTCAGGTCCAGGTCGCTTGTATGTAGTCTGTGGTTCAGGTCCAGGTAGGTTGCATCTAGTCTGTGGTTCAGGTCCAGGTAGGTTGCATCTAGTCTGTGGTTCAGGTCCAGGTAGGTTGCATCTAGGCTGTGGTTCAGGTCCAGGTTGGTTGCATCTAGGCTGTGGTTCAGGTCCAGGTAGGTTGCATCTAGGCTGTGGTTCAGGTCCAGGTATGTTGTCTGTAGTCTGTGGTTCAGGTCCAGGTTGGTTGCATCTAGACTGTGGTTCAGGTCCAGGTAGGTTGCATCTAGACTGTGGTTCAGGTCCAGGTAGGTTGCATCTAGTCTGTGGTTCAGGTCCAGGTTGGTTGCATCTAGTCTGTGGTTCAGGTCCAGGTTGGTTTCATCTAGTCTGTGGTTCAGGTCCAGGTTGGTTGCATCTAGTCTGTGGTTCAGGTCCAGGTTGGTTGCATCTAGACTGTGGTTCAGGTCCAGGTAGGTTGCATCTAGGCTGTGGTTCAGGTCCAGGTATGTTGTCTGTAGTCTGTGGTTCAGGTCCAGGTTGGTTGCATCTAGACTGTGGTTCAGGTCCAGGTTGGTTTCATCTAGGCTGTGGTTCAGGTCCAGGTAGGTTGTCTGTAGTCTGTGGTTCAGGTCCAGGTAGGTTGCATCTAGACTGTGGTTCAGGTCCAGGTAGGTTGCATCTAGTCTGTGGTTCAGGTCCAGGTAGGTTACATCTAGACTGTGGTTCAGGTCCAGTTAGGTTGCATCTAGGCTGTGGTTCAGGTCCAGGTTGGTTGCATCTAGGCTGTGGTTCAGGTCCAGGTTGGTTTCATCTAGGCTGTGGTTCAGGTCCAGGTAGGTTGCATCTAGGCTGTGGTTCAGGTCCAGGTAGGTTGCATCTAGGCTGTGGTTCAGGTCCAGGTAGGTTGCATCTAGTCTGTGGTTCAGGTCCAGGTTGGTTTCATCTAGGCTGTGGTTCAGGTCCAGGTTGGTTTCATCTAGGCTGTGGTTCAGGTCCAGGTTGGTTTCATCTAGGCTGTGGCCCGCCTCTCTTTCTGCTTCGTTTTAGTTTGTAAACATAAAATCCCACATTATCCAGCATTTCCGAGCAAACATACTTCCTCTCCAGATCCTTGAAGGTTCTAAGTTCTCTCCAGACACATTCATAAATTCACACACTGGAGGCTCTGCTGCTGAACACCTCCACCAGAGGAATCAAACCCACAACCTTCTGATCAGGAGCCACCCTGCCGCTGCATCATCATAACCTTCCTCAGACCTAGAACAACACCAGACGTTATCTCTGGTCATCTGAAACCATCTGTCCGTCCTGAGGACAGAACCTGGGTGAATCAGAGAGAGAGCTCCCAGCAGGTTCTTCTGCTCTCTGGGATGAAAGGGGAGACCTCCGGCTGGTTCATTAGGGACAAAATCTGCTCTCCTATTTCCTCCAGCCTGCAAGTCGGGTCTAAATATAGAACTGACAGTTAACGGAGAGCTCTGGATCAGGTCTGGACCTGTTCACCATTCCTCATCATCAGAGAGAAGATGATGATTCAGAGCTCCACCAGTCCTTCTCAAACCTCCGTCTGGAGGTCAGGTCTTGTAGTGATTCTGCAGGTTCTGGTCCGTCTTACAAGACGTTTGTCCCTTCATTGAGGGTAGATCCAAACCGAGAGACGTGATCCTGTTGATACCTGTAACTGTGGAATTCTTTTCCTTTTGTTGTCTTTTCTTCTCACACTATTTTCATTTTCTTTTCATTTAACATTTTTATTTTTAAAAAATACAGTAAGTTTATGTTAATGAATAATAGAAACTAATGTGAACAAAGCTGCGATTTGTTACAGAAAACCAAACAAACAAACCATAATTTAAATTAATGATTTTAACACGTTTTGTTCACTCAAATGGATCAAATGTAAAACAAAATCATCATTAAAAGGCACAAAAGAACATCTTTACTCACTATTTTCACTCATTTGGTGTTTCTAAGATTATTGTTTTACCAATATCTTTATTTTATTTTATTTTATTTTATTTTATTTTATTTTATTTTATTTTATTTTATTTTATTTTATTTTATTTTATCTTATTTTATTTTATTTTATTTTATTTTGTTTTATTTTATTTTATTTTATTTTATCTTATTTTATTTTATTTTGTTTTATTTTATTTTATTTTATTTTATTTTATCTTATTTTATTTTATTTTATTTTATTTTATTTTATCTTATTTTATTTTATTTTATTTTATTTTATTTTATCTTATTTTATTTTATTTTATTTTATTTTGTTTATTTTATTTTTTTTATTTTATTTTATCTTATTTTATTTTATTTTATTTTATTATATTTTATTTTGTTTTATTTTATTTATTTTATTTTATTTTATTTTATTTTATTTATTATATTTTATTTTGTTTTATTTTGTTTATTTTATTTTATTTTATTTTGTTTTATTTTATTATATTTTATTTTATTTTATTTTGTTTTATTTTGTTTTATTTTATTTTATTTTATTTTATTTTATTTTATCTTATTTTATTTTATTTTATTTTATTTTATTTTATTTTATTTTATTTTATTTTATTTTATTTTATTTTATTTTATTTTAAATTCAAGCGGCGATGACATCATCACTCTCACTGTCTCCACGCGGTCCCTCTCCCCTGATTGGTCAATGCACAGGGTCTGCTGCCTGCTTATTGGTCTGCGTTTGTAAACATCGAGTTGTACTTCCGGTCCTGTTGAACTAAGATGATAACCGTTAGTTCAAACGTTTTCCTGAAGGTTTAGAGTAATTGTGTTGATATGTAAATTTAAGTAACATATGTAACTGATCTTGATTATAACTGTTCGTCGCGAGGAGAAATAACGGAAATCGATTGATAAAAGTGACTGGCTCTTATTCTGAAGGACTGAAGCGGAAGTGGAGCGACTTCCTGCCCCAGCTTGATGGAGGTAGATGCGGGGTGAGGTCAGCTGGTCCGCCGAGCACATAATGGAGGAAATAACTAAAGTTGACTCGCTCCCGCGTCCCGGTTCGTCCGGTCAGTCAGTCTAGGACCCGGTTCCGACTCCGTCCGGTTCGGCGCTGCCCCCCACGTGCCGCCATCGGCCCGGTTCTTTGTCTCCGCCGCTGCGGCTCCGCTCCCGGTCCTCCCGGGCAGCGCACGCGCCGCGCCGCGCCGCGCCGTCCTCACCGACACAAAGACGCGTCCGGAGATGCCGAGGGCCTCCGGGGCCGTCTGAGAGTCCCGGAACCGAACCGAACCCATGGCGTCCTCCAAGGCGAAGGCGGAGAGTGGCCCCCAGAAGGAGGCGAAGGGCGCCGGCGGCGCTCCTGCGGGGGAGGCGGCGGCCAACAGCCGGAACTACCGCCTGGACGAGCTGGACACGGTGGCCACGGTCGGTGAGTACCGAGCCGGACTCCGGGTTTGGGTTTGGGTTTGGAGAGTCCAGGTGTTCCGGTCACAGGATCGGACCCAAACTCTGGTGGGTTCCCTTCAGAACCGGTCGATATCCCATGAAGAGTCTTTGTTTTTATTTTCACATTAAAACCCGTCTGTCTGCTTCTGCCGTCACAGGATGGAGTTTTAATTTGAAAATACTCTCAGTGTCCTGACATTCTGAGATGAAGATCAGGACAACAATGTGTGTGGAGCACGGAGGTGGAAGGTTGATGGTATGGGCTTGGATGCCTGGTCTCTGATGGAGAACTCTGATGGAGGATAAATGTGTGTTAGCAGCAGGTGGGAACAAGAAACTGAAGATTTATCATGTGTCATACGTGTGTCACTGAACACGGCGTAAACTGAGATGAATGGTTGCCTCTACATTCATGCTGCAACAATCTCAGGACAGAATTTGACAAGGAGATGTAGTCCTTAACATCGTTGACCAATCAGATGTAGTCTATCATGTCTTTGACCAATCAGATGTATCTATCACATCTTTGACCAATCGGATGTATCTATCACATCTTTGACCAATCGGATGTATCTATCACATCTTTGACCAATCAGATGTAGTCTATCATGTCTGTGACCAATCAGATGTAGTCTATCACATCTTTGACCAATCAGATGTAGTCTATCACGTCTTTGACCAATCAGATGTAGTCCTTCACGTCTTTGACCAATCAGATGTAGTCTATCATGTCTTTGACCAATCAGATGTATCTATCACATCTTTGACCAATCGGATGTATTCTATCACATCTTTGACCAATCAGATGTATCTATCACATCTTTGACCAATCGGATGTAGTCTATCACATCTTTGACCAATCAGATGTATCTATCACATCTTTGACCAATCAGATGTATCTATCACATCTTTGACCAATCGGATGTATCTATCACGTCTTTGACCAATCAGATGTAGTCTATCATGTCTTTGACCAATCAGATGTAGTCTATCATGTCTTTGACCAATCAGATGTATCTATCACATCTTTGACCAATCAGATGTATCTATCACATCTTTGACCAATCGGATGTAGTCTATCACATCTTTGACCAATCAGATGTAGTCTATCACGTCTTTGACCAATCAGATGTAGTCCTTCACGTCTTTGACCAATCAGATGTAGTCTATCATGTCTTTGACCAATCAGATGTAGTCTATCACGTCTTTGACCAATCAGATGTATCTATCACATCTTTGACCAATCAGATGTATCTATCACATCTTTGACCAATCAGATGTATCTATCACATCTTTGACCAATCGGATGTAGTCTATCACATCTTTGACCAATCAGATGTAGTCTATCACATCTTTGACCAATCAGATGTAGTCTATCATGTCTTTGACCAATCAGATGTAGTCCTTCACGTCTTTGACCAATCAGATGTAGTCTATCATGTCTTTGACCAATCAGATGTAGTCTATCACATCTTTGACCAATCGGATGTAGTCTATCACATCTTTGACCAATCAGATGTAGTCTATCATGTCTTTGACCAATCAGATGTATCTATCACATCTTTGACCAATCGGATGTATCTATCACATCTTTGACCAATCGGATGTATCTATCACATCTTTGACCAATCGGATGTAGTCTATCACATCTTTGACCAATCAGATGTAGTCTATCACGTCTTTGACCAATCAGATGTAGTCTATCACATCTTTGACCAATCAGATGTAGTCTATCACATCTTTGACCAATCAGATGTATCTATCACATCTTTGACCAATCGGATGTATCTATCACATCTTGACCAATCGGATGTATCTATCACATCTTTGACCAATCGGATGTATCTATCACATCTTTGACCAATCGGATGTAGTCTATCACGTCTTTGACCAATCGGATGTATCTATCACATCTTTGACCAATCGGATGTATCTATCACACATCTTTGACCAATCAGATGTATCTATCTATCACATCTTTGACCAATCAGAGTAGTCTATCACATCTTTGACCAATCAGATGTAGTCCTTCACGTCTTTGACCAATCAGATGTAGTCTATCATGTCTTTGACCAATCAGATGTATCTATCACATCTTTGACCAATCAGATGTATCTATCACATCTTTGACCAATCAGATGTATCTATCACATCTTTGACCAATCGGATGTAGTCTATCACATCTTTGACCAATCAGATGTAGTCTATCACGTCTTTGACCAATCAGATGTAGTCTATCATGTCTTTGACCAATCAGATGTAGTCTATCATGTCTTTGACCAATCAGATGTATCTATCACATCTTTGACCAATCAGATGTATCTATCACATCTTTGACCAATCGGATGTAGTCTATCACATCTTTGACCAATCGGATGTAGTCTATCACATCTTTGACCAATCAGATGTAGTCTATCACGTCTTTGACCAATCAGATGTAGTCCTTCACGTCTTTGACCAATCAGATGTAGTCTATCATGTCTTTGACCAATCAGATGTATCTATCACATCTTTGACCAATCGGATGTATCTATCACATCTTTGACCAATCAGATGTAGTCTATCACGTCTTTGACCAATCGGATGTAGTCTATAACATCTTTGACCAATCAGATGTAGTCTATCACGTCTTTGACCAATCAGATGTAGTCCTTCACGTCTTTGACCAATCAGATGTAGTCTATCATGTCTTTGACCAATCAGATGTATCTATCACATCTTTGACCAATCGGATGTATCTATCACATCTTTGACCAATCGGATGTATCTATCACATCTTTGACCAATCGGATGTAGTCTATCACATCTTTGACCAATCAGATGTAGTCTATCACGTCTTTGACCAATCAGATGTAGTCTATCACATCTTTGACCAATCAGATGTAGTCTATCACATCTTTGACCAATCAGATGTATCTATCACATCTTTGACCAATCGGATGTATCTATCACATCTTTGACCAATCGGATGTATCTATCACATCTTTGACCAATCGGATGTAGTCTATCACATCTTTGACCAATCAGATGTAGTCTATCATGTCTTTGACCAATCGGATGTATCTATCACATCTTTGACCAATCAGATGTATCTATCACATCTTTGACCAATCGGATGTATCTATCACATCTTTGACCAATCGGATGTAGTCTATCACATCTTTGACCAATCAGATGTAGTCTATCATGTCTTTGACCAATCGGATGTATCTATCACATCTTTGACCAATCAGATGTATCTATCACATCTTTGACCAATCGGATGTATCTATCACATCTTTGACCAATCGGATGTATCTATCACATCTTTGACCAATCGGATGTATCTATCACATCTTTGACCAATCGGATGTAGTCTATCACGTCTTTGACCAATCGGATGTATCTATCACATCTTTGACCAATCGGATGTAGTCTATCATGTCTTTGACCAATCAGATGTAGTCTATCACATCTTTGACCAATCGGATGTATCTATCACATCTTTGACCAATCAGATGTATCTATCACATCTTTGACCAATCAGATGTATCTATCACATCTTTGACCAATCAGATGTATCTATCACATCTTTGACCAATCAGATGTAGTCTATCACATCTTTGACCAATCAGATGTATCTATCACATCTTTGACCAATCGGATGTATCTATCACATCTTTGACCAATCGGATGTATCTATCACATCTTTGACCAATCGGATGTAGTCTATCACATCTTTGACCAATCAGATGTAGTCTATCACGTCTTTGACCAATCAGATGTATCTATCACATCTTTGACCAATCAGATGTAGTCTATCACGTCTTTGACCAATCAGATGTATCTATCACATCTTTGACCAATCAGATGTAGTCTATCACGTCTTTGACCAATCAGATGTATCTATCACATCTTTGACCAATCGGATGTATCTATCACATCTTTGACCAATCGGATGTATCTATCACATCTTTGACCAATCGGATGTAGTCTATCACGTCTTTGACCAATCGGATGTATCTATCACATCTTTGACCAATCGGATGTAGTCTATCATGTCTTTGACCAATCAGATGTAGTCTATCACATCTTTGACCAATCGGATGTATCTATCACATCTTTGACCAATCAGATGTAGTCTATCACATCTTTGACCAATCGGATGTAGTCTATCACATCTTTGATCAATCAGATGTAGTCTATCATGTCTTTGACCAATCAGATGTATCTATCACATCTTTGACCAATCAGATGTAGTCTATCACATCTTTGACCAATCAGATGTATCTATCACGTCTTTGACCAATCAGATGTAGTCTATCACATCTTTGACCAATCGGATGTATCTATCACATCTTTGACCAATCGGATGTATCTATCACATCTTTGACCAATCGGATGTAGTCTATCATGTCTTTGACCAATCAGATGTAGTCTATCACGTCTTTGACCAATCAGATGTATCTATCACATCTTTGACCAATCGGATGTATCTATCACATCTTTGACCAATCGGATGTAGTCTATCATGTCTTTGACCAATCAGATGTAGTCTATCACATCTTTGACCAATCAGATGTATCTATCACGTCTTTGACCAATCAGATGTAGTTTATAACATCTTTGACCAATCAGATGTAGTCTATCACATCTTTGACCAATCAGATGTATCTATCACATCTTTCACCAATCAGATGTAGTCTATCACATCTTTGACCAATCGGATGTAGTCTATCATCTCTTTGACCAATCAGATGTATCTATCACATCTTTGACCAATCGGATGTAGTCTATCACATCTTTGACCAATCGGATGTAGTCTATCATGTCTTTGACCAATCAGATGTAGTCTATCACGTCTTTGACCAATCGGATGTAGTCTATCACGTCTTTGACCAATCGGATGTAGTCTATCATGTCTTTGACCAATCGGATGTAGTCTATCATGTCTGTGACCAATCGGATGTAGTCTATCACGTCTTTGACCAATCAGATGTAGTCTATCACGTCTTTGACCAATCGGATGTAGTCTATCATGTCTGTGACCAATCGGATGTATCTATCACATCTTTGACCAATCAGATGTATCTATCACATCTTTGACCAATCGGATGTATCTATCACATCTTTGACCAATCAGATGTAGTCTATCACATCTTTGACCAATCGGATGTAGTCTATCACATCTTTGATCAATCAGATGTAGTCTATCATGTCTTTGACCAATCAGATGTAGTCTATCACGTCTTTGACCAATCAGATGTAGTCTATCATGTCTTTGACCAATCGGATGTATCTATCACATCTTTGACCAATCGGATGTAGTCTATCACGTCTTTGACCAATCGGATGTAGTCTATCATGTCTTTGACCAATCGGATGTAGTCTATCATGTCTTTGACCAATCAGATGTAGTCTATCACTTCTTTGACCAATCGGATGTAGTCTATCACATCTTTGACCAATCGGATGTATCTATCACATCTTTGACCAATCGGATGTATCTATCACATCTTTGACCAATCGGATGTAGTCTATCACATCTTTGACCAATCGGATGTATCTATCACGTCTTTGACCAATCAGATGTATCTATCACATCTTTGACCAATCGGATGTATCTATCACGTCTTTGACCAATCAGATGTAGTCTATCATGTCTTTGACCAATCGGATGTATCTATCACATCTTTGACCAATCGGATGTATCTATCACGTCTTTGACCAATCAGATGTAGTCTATCATGTCTTTGACCAATCGGATGTATCTATCACATCTTTGACCAATCGGATGTATCTATCACGTCTTTGACCAATCAGATGTATCTATCACATCTTTGACCAATCGGATGTATCTATCACGTCTTTGACCAATCAGATGTAGTCTATCATGTCTTTGACCAATCGGATGTATCTATCACATCTTTGACCAATCAGATGTAGTCTATCATGTCTTTGACCAATCAGATGTAGTCTATCACGTCTTTGACCAATCAGATGTAGTCTATCACGTCTTTGACCAATCAGATGTAGTCTATCATGTCTTTGACCAATCAGATGTAGTCTATCATGTCTTTGACCAATCAGATGTAGTCTATCACGTCTTTGATCAATCAGATGTAGTCTATCACGTCTTTGACCAATCAGATGTAGTCTATCACGTCTTTGACCAATCGGATGTAGTCTATCATGTCTTTGACCAATCAGATGTAGTCTATCATGTCTTTGACCAATCAGATGTATCTATCACATCTTTGACCAATCGGATGTATCTATCAAGTTGTTGACCAATCAGTTGGTTCTCGATTCCTGATCAGAACTGTTTCTCCCAGTCCAACATTCTATGTGGGCGGAGCTTACATGTGAGTTATCACGTGTTTATCCAGTAAAAGGTTCTGTGGCGCTGAGCCCAGAAGGGTTCTACATGTGACTTGCTGGTGGTTCCGGTATCAGTCAGGAGAACCGCTCCCTAAAATGGTCTCCTGAGGAGACTAGAGACCAGGAGAAGATGAGGAGATGTACCAAACACTTTGTGTCTGAGAGAGAAGGTCTTCAAACATGAAGAAGTTTCTGGCTTTTACCGTTAACCACAACGGTCTCCATAGAAACGGGGGAAAGACCAGGAAAGCTGATCTGACCTGCTGTTGTTACCTTCTGATCCTGATGGTGCTGGTTCATCATCATGGATCAAAATACAGGTGGATTATCGGAATACAGGTGGATCACTGTCATACAGGTGGATCATCGGAATACAGGTGGATCATCGGCATACAGGTGGATCACAGTCATACAGGTGGATCACAGTCATACAGGTGGATCACTGTCATACAGGTGGATCATCCTCATACAGGTGGATCATCCTCATACAGGTGGATCATCAGCATACAGGTGGATCATCAGCATACAGGTGGATCATCGGCATACAGGTGGATCATTGTCATACAGGTGGATCAGACGTTAAAGATGATGCTGTTGTGATTTATGGAAGCTTTCTAGTCAGAATCTGACTTGTTTGTTCTATTGTTCACCTGTACGTGTCCGGACACGTCTGTCACCAGGGAAACGTTGGTTCAACATTCCTTCTGGTTTCTGTCCAGGTAAAGATTCCTGTTTGAACCGGTTCTGTGACGGAGTTTCAGTCTGATAAACTGGAACCGGTTCTTATTTACAGGAGTGAAGAACAGACGGTCAGTCACTGTTTCAGATGGAAGTGGAGACAATAGTGGAGCGACTGCGTCTGTTTGTGGGAGGGGCTTAGTCACCACTGCTGCATCAGCTGAGAGGATCCTTTGAAGTGATTCTATCAGGTGATCAGGTAGAGATCAGGTAGAGGACCACACTTCCCGCTCTTCTTCTATCACGTTGATGTCGTCGGCGTTCGTGCTGCGTGCAGGAAGTTCCCGCCTAAATAAAAGCCTGGATGCGCGCCAGGTTTCAACATCGGGTCAGGTTTATTGTGAAACTGGGCCTTCCTCCTGCCTGCTGCAGCTTGCTGCTGTTGCTCCTCTGTTGCCATGGCGACAGCGGCCGACCTGAGACAAAGGTTTACTGTTGAGGAGCAGCAGCATTGTTGTCAGAGAGCGGTGGACCTTCTCTGGTTCTGACCAGACGTTCTGGTACCGTGTCTGTCAACCAGACTGTGGATTAATAAAGTTTTTACAAACACTGGATCAGCTGGTTCTATGGTTCAAAGGTTCCTCCTGACCCTCATCATTAGAACACCGCCGGCCGGGTTGGTCTGACGGTTCCGGTCTGACGGTTCTGGTCTGGTCTGACGGTTCCAGTCTGGCGGTTCTGGTCTGGCGGTTCTGGTCTGGTCTGACGGTCCCGGTCTGACGGTCCCGGTCCGACAGTTCCGGTCTGGCGGTTCCGGTCCGATGGTCCCGGTCTGGCGGTTCCGGTCTGACATCTCTGGTCTGACGGTTCCGGTCTGGCGGTTCTGGTCTGACGGTTCCGGTCTGGCGGTTCCAGTCTGGCGGTTCTGGTCTGGCGGTTCTGGTCCGGTCTGACGGTCCCGGTCCGACAGTTCCGGTCTGGCGGTTCCGGTCCGACGGTTCTGGTCTGACGGTTCCTGTCTGGCGGTTCCGGTCCGATGGTCCCGGTCTGGCGGTTCCGGTCTGACGTCTCTGGTCTGACGGTTCTGGTCTGGTCTGACGGTTCCAGTCTGGCGGTTCTGGTCTGGCGGTTCTGGTCCGGTCTGACGGTTCCAGTCCGGTATGACGGTCCCGGTCTTGACGGTTCCAGTCTGGCGGTCCCAGTCCGACGGTCCTAGTCTAGTCTGACGGTTCCAGTCTGGCGGTTCCGATCTGGCGGTTCTGGTGATGGTCCTGGTCTGACGGTTCCGGTCCGACCGTTCCGGTCTGACGTCTCTGGTCTGACGGTCCTGGTCTGACGGTCCCAGTTCGACGGTTCCGGTCCGACGGCTCCGGTCCGACGGTTCCGGTCCGACGGTTCCGGTCCGACGGCTCCGGTCCGACGGCTCCGGTCCGACGGTCCCGGTCTGATG
Source organism: Oryzias javanicus (assembly GCA_003999625.1). Classification (NCBI taxonomy): domain Eukaryota; kingdom Metazoa; phylum Chordata; class Actinopteri; order Beloniformes; family Adrianichthyidae; genus Oryzias; species Oryzias javanicus. The sequence continues at coordinate 546,090 of ML136649.1, forward strand.
GCTCCGGTCCGACGGCTCCGGTCCGACGGTCCATCAGAGCTGACCCGTTCTCTTCCTCAGGCACCGGGACGTTCGGCAGAGTCTTCCTGGTCAGAGAACAGAAGAGCAGAAGCTTCTACGCTCTGAAGCAGATGAAGATCGCTGACGTCATCCGGTTGAAGCAGGAGCAGCACGTGCACAACGAGAAGGAGGTTCTGAGCGAGGTCAACCACCCCTTCCTCATCCGCCTGTGAGTCCATGAGATGCGGTCAACGTGCATGAAAACATGCTAAGAGCATGTTCAAAAACATGTTAAATATACATTCAAAAACATGTTAAATATACATTCAAAAACATGCTAAGAGCATGTTCAAAAACATGTTAAATATACATTCAAAAACATGCTAAATATACATTCAAAAACATGCTAAATCATGCTAAAACCATGTTCAAAAACATGTTAAATATACACTCTAAAACATGCTAAATGCATGTTCAAAAACATGCTGATTTTTGGTGTTTAGCACATTCTTTAGCACGCTTTCCTACATGCAGATTCATAAATACAGTAAATGTGTTTTTGAAAATGAGCTAACCTCCCATAACTACTCGATTACTTCTAGTACTCCCATTCTAAACGTGTTAAACCTGTCAGAGAACATGCTAAACTCTCTGCATGTTTATCTAGAGCACCATAAAGAGTTCACTAAGCGTCCATTGAAAACACGCCTTCAACCGTGACCTCTGAACCAGAAAACTAAGCCCCGCCCCGTCCTGCCCCCGCAGCCTCTGGACTCACCACGACGAGCGCTTCCTCTACATGCTGATGGACTTCGTGGCCGGCGGCGAGCTCTTCAGCTACCTGCGCAGCCGCGGCCGCTTCAGCAACGCCGCCGGCCTCTTCTACACGTCGGAGATCGTCTGCGCCATCGAGTACCTGCACTCCAAGCTCGTCGTGTACCGGGACCTGAAGCCCGAGAACATCCTGCTGGACGCCGACGGACACATCCGGCTGACGGACTTCGGCTTCGCCAAGAAGCTGTCGGACAAGTGAGTGCGGGGGGAGGTCAAAGGTCAGGAGACGGTTCTGAGCGCGTGCTGTCTCCTCCAGAACCTGGACCCTGTGTGGAACCCCGGAGTACCTGGCTCCCGAGGTGATCCAGAGCAAAGGTCACGGCCGGGCCGTGGACTGGTGGGCTCTGGGCATCCTGGTCTTTGAGATGCTGGCAGGGTGAGTGGATGACCAGCAGAGGGCGCCGTGGCTCCTGTCCAGAGCCCCTGCTGCTGATGTTGATGAGGGGGTTCTGGTTCTGGTTCTGGTTCTGGTTCTGCAGGTACCCGCCCTTCTTTGACGACAACCCCTTTGGGATCTACCAGAAGATCCTGTCTGGAAAGCTGGACTTCCCGCGCCATCTGGACTTCTACGTGAAGTAAGCTGTGGGCGGGGCCTCCAGCACTACGGGACAGTTCTGCCTCGGTCAAAGGTCAAAGGTCAAAGGTCGAGCTCCCTGTGAGCTCTGGAGTAGACGTTGTCATGGCAACATCTGAGGATGGGGGGGTCAGGTGAGCTGATAATCACTCCTCCCCTCTGTTCCTACAGGAGAGGTTGCCGTGACAACATGGTGACCTTTGACCTTAACCCCCAAACAAACAGTGACATCACAGCCTTAGGGTGGGGGAGGGGTGCTGGTTACAAGCCCCTCCCCCGTTCAAATGACAGCTGTAGTGGAGCTCCTCTGATGTGCTCTCTCCAAGCCCCCATCACAGCTGATGACACCCCTGAAGCCCCGCCCCCAACCTGCAGACCGGTGCTGATTATGGGATGTAGAGACTCTGAGGATGTCCTCCTATGATGTCATGGAGAACGTCCTCAGTGAGAAGATTCCTCCTCATGAGGATCAGAGTTCTGTGATCTCATGGTCCTCTATAAGATCATGTATGATCTCATGGTTCTCTATAAGATCATGTATGATCTCATGGTCCTCTATAAGATCATGTATGATCTCATGGTTCTCTATAAGATCATGTATGATCTCATGGTTCTCTATAAGATCATGTATGATCTCATGGTTCTCTAGAAGATCATGTATGATCTCATGGTCCTCTATAGGATCATGTATGATCTCATGGTCCTCTATAGGATCATGTATGATCTCATGGTTCTCCAGTGTTCTCGATCATGTATGATCTCATGGTTCTCTATAAGATCATGTGTGATCTCATGGTTCTCCAGTGTTCTCGATCATGTATGATCTTTCCCTCCTCAGACTCTTCTCTCGTCCTCAGAGATCTCATCAAGAAGCTGCTGGTGATCGACAGAGCCAGACGACTCGGTAACATGAAGGTGAGTCACGCCTTCACTGACGGGACGGTTCTCCAGGTGAGGGGAACCGTCTCGGTGAAGGACGCTGCCGTCTCTTCCAGAACGGAGCGGACGACGTGAAGAAGCACCGATGGTTCAAGATGGTGGACTGGGAGGCGGTTCCTCTGAAGAAGCTGAAGGTGAGCGAGACGTTCTGAGGGCGATCGGATGAAGACGATTGGATGAAGAGACGTGTGTCTGTGTCCACAGCCCCCCATCACCCCCAAAGTGTCCCACGAGGGAGACACCTCCAACTTTGATGTTTACCCCGAGGACGACTGGAAGAAAGACCTGGCCGTTCCTCCCAAAGAGCTGGAGATCTTCAAGAACTTCTGATGGATGGATGGAGGAGCGAGGACTGCTGGGGAGGGAACCAGAACCTGCCAGGGACGGGTCGTTCAGAACTGAGCTCGACTCTGGACGGGTCGTTCAGAACTGAGATCGTCTCAGGACGGAACGTTCAGAACCGAGCTCAACTCTGGATGGATCGTTCAGAACCGAGATCGTCTCAGGACGGGTCGTTCAGAACCGAGCTCGTCTCAGGACGGGTCGTTCAGAACCGAGCTCGACTCTGAACGGATCGTTCAGAACCGAGATCGTCTCAGGACGGGTCGTTCAGAACTGAGCTCGTCTCAGGACGGATCGTTCAGAACCGAGATCGTCTCAGGACGGATCGTTCAGAACCGAGCTCGACTCTGGACGGATCGTTCAGAACCGAGATCGTCTCAGGACGGATCGTTCAGAACCGAGCTCGTCTCAGGACGGATCGTTCAGAACCGAGCTCGACTCTGGACGGAACGTTCAGAACCGAGCTCGTCTCAGGACGGATCGTTCAGAACCGAGCTCGTCTCTGGACAGGTCCCTTTCTGGACGGGGTCAGAACCGAGCTCTGCCTCCGGATTGTTCTAACAGAATCCCTGAGGACTGTCCGTCCCCTGATAGTCAGTCTGGGGACAGAATCTGTCCAGAATCCTTTTCTGGACGGGTTCTGTTCTGGACGGACTAGTCTCCAGAGTCTGTCTCTGGACTTGAGGGTTAATTGAACAGACTTTTGATCTCCAGAACCTTCCATCCTCAACCCAGAACCTTCCATCCAGAACCCTCCATCCAGAACCCTCCATCCAGAACCCTCCCTCCAGAACCTTCCATCCAGAACCCCCCATCCAGAACCTTCCATCCTCAACCCAGAACCCTCCATCCAGAACCCTCCATCCAGAACCCTCCATCCAGAACCCTCCATCCAGAACCCTCCCTCCAGAACCTTCCATCCAGAACCCTCCCTCCAGAACCTTCCATCCAGAACCTTCCATCCAGAACCCTCCATCCAGAACCTTCCATCCAGAACCCTCCATCCAGAACCCTCCATCCAGAACCCTCCATCCAGAACCCTCCACCCTGAGCCCGATCAGATGCAAAAACACCCTGAAGACTGTTACGTTCTTCAAGAACCGGCGTTTTTTATGGACCTGCGTTTGTATTCTTGACCTTGGTGCTGCAGAACCGCTCGTCTCTGAGCTCTTCTGATTGGTGCCTTACTTCACGCTGCGATGAAGAGGAGGTCCTCTTCCTCTGGATCCAGAACCAAAGCGCTCTGTTCTAGAGCAGGCTCCTCACGGCTCAGTCCTGTTAAAACCAACAACCAAACTTTGGGATTTTCAGAATAAACTTCCTGTTTGTGCTTCCTGGTCAACATTCAGGTCTGCTCCTCTGGTTCTGGTTCACAGTTGGACCCAGTTCTCTGCTTTCACCACAGAGGAGCTGGTTCTGTCCGGTTCCACCTATGTACACATCAGAACCCAGATCCTTTAAATGAAATGATAGGAGATGTTCTTCCTGTTGGTAGAACCGTTCTGTCCGGATCATCCTCTGTTCTGTGTTCATCCTTCTGCTACCACCACATTCTCTTTGGACATCGGTACCGGTTCTGTCTACCTGCTCCCAAAGACGCCTCAGCACAGAACCACAAACCGGACTCTGGAAGCTGCTGATGGTTCTGTTGGGATGTGTCCGGCCCAGTTCTACAGTGTTCTCTGAACCACCTGGTCTCCATGAGAACCTGGTGTTGTTTGAGAAAATGTTTGTGGACTCAGTGTGGTTCCTGCATGAACGTTGTCTGTCAAGAACCTCCAGAACCATTAAAGAAACTTTTCCACAGCGGTCCGTCTGGTTCTGGTCTGGTTCTGGTCTGGTTCTGGTCTGGTTGAGAGAGTGTTTGTGGACTCAGTGTGGTTCCTGCATGAACGTTGTCTGTCAAGAACCTCCAGAACCATTAAAGAGACTTTTCCACAGCTGTCCGTCTGGTTCCGGTCTGGTTCTGGTTCTGGTCTGGTTGAGAGAGTGTTTGTGGACTCAGTGTGGTTCCTGCATGAACGTTGTCTGTCAAGAACCTCCAGAACCATTAAAGAGACTTTTCCACAGCTGTCCGTCTGGTTCTGGTCTTTCTGGTTCTGGTCTGGTTGAGAGAGTGTTTGTGGACTCATTGTGGTTCCTGCATGAACGTTGTCTGTCAAGAACCTCCAGAACCATTAAAGAGACTTTTCCACAGCGGTCCGTCTGGTTCTGGTCTGGTTCTGGTCTGGTTGAGAGAGTGTTTGTGGACTCATTGTGTTTCCTGCATGAACGTTGTCTGTCAAGAACCTCCAGAACCATTAAAGAAACTTTTCCACAGCGGTCCGTCTGGTTCTGGTCTGGTTCTGGTTCTGGTCTGGTTGAGAGAGTGTTTGTGGACTCAGTGTGTTTCCTGCATGAACGTTGTCTGTCAAGAACCTCCAGAACCATTAAAGAGACTTTTCTACAGCGGTCCGTCTGGTTCTGGTCTGGTTCTGGTCTGGTTGAGAGAGCGTTTGTGGACTCCCGTCCTCATGTTTCCTGCATGAACGTTGTCTGTCAAGAACCTCCAGAACCATTAAAGAAACTTTTCCACAGCGGTCCGTCTGGTTCTGGTCTGGTTCTGGTCTGGTTCTGGTCTGGTTGAGAGAGTGTTTGTGGACTCAGTGTGTTTCCTGCATGAACGTTGTCTGTCAAGAACCTCCAGAACCATTAAAGAGACTTTTCTACAGCGGTCCGTCTGGTTCTGGTCTGGTTCCGGTCTGGTTCTGGTCTGGTTGAGAGAGTGTTTGTGGACTCGGTGTGTTTCCTGCATGAACGTTGTCTGTCAAGAACCTCCAGAACCATTAAAGAGACTTTTCCACAGCTGTCCGTCTGGTTCTGGTCTGGTTCTGGTCTGGTTCTGGTCTGGTTGAGAGAGTGTTTGTGGACTCATTGTGTTTCCTGCATGAACGTTGTCTGTCAAGAACCTCCAGAACCATTAAAGAGACTTTTCCACAGCTGTCCGTCTGGTTCCGGTCTGGTTCTGGTTCTGGTCTGGTTGAGAGAGTGTTTGTGGACTCAGTGTGGTTCCTGCATGAACGTTGTCTGTCAAGAACCTCCAGAACCATTAAAGAAACTTTTCCACAGCGGTCCGTCTGGTTCCGGTCTGGTTCTGGTTCTGGTCTGGTTGAGAGAGTGTTTGTGGACTCCCGTCCTCATGTTTCCTGCATGAACGTTGTCTGTCAAGAACCTCCAGAACCATTAAAGAAATTTTCCAAAAGCGGTCCGTCTGGTTCCGGTCTGGTTCTGGTTCTGGTTTGAGAGAGTGTGTTTGTGGACTCCCGTCCTCATGTTTCCTGCATGAACGTTGTCTGTCAAGAACCTCCAGAACCATTAAAGAAACTTTTCCACAGCGGTCGTCTTGTTCCGGTCTGGTTTCTGGTTCTGGTCTGGTGAGAGAGTGTTTGTGGACTCCCGTCCTCATGTTTCCTGCATGAACGTTGTCTGTCAAGAACCTCCAGAACCATTAAAGAAACTTTTCCACAGCGGTCCGTCTGGTTCTGGTCTGGTTCTGGTTCTGGTCTGGTCTGGTTTGAGGAGTGTTTGTTGTGACTCAGTGTGTTTCCTGCATGAACGTTGTCTGTCAAGAACTCCAGAACCATTAAAGAAACTTTTCCACAGCGGTCCGTCTGGTTCCGGTCTGGTTCTGGTCTGGTTCTGGTTCTGGTCTGGTTGAGAGAGTGTTTGTGGACTCCCGTCCTCATGTTTCCTGCATGAACGTTGTCTGTCAAGAACCTCCAGAACCATTAAAGAAACTTTTCCACAGCGGTCCGTCTGGTTCTGGTCTGGTTCTGGTTCTGGTCTGGTTGAGAGAGTGTTTGTGGACTCCCGTCCTCATGTTTCCTGCATGAACGTTGTCTGTCAAGACCTCCAGAACCATTAAAGAAACTTTTCCACAGCGGTCCGTCTGGTTCCGGTCTGGTTCTGGTTCTGTCTGGTTGAGAGAGTGTTTGTGGACTCAGTGTGTTTCCTGCATGAACGTTGTCTGTCAAGAACCTCCAGAACCATTAAAGAGACTTTTCCACAGCTGTCCGTCTGGTTCTGGTCTGGTTCTGGTCTGGTTCTGGTCTGGTTCTGGTCTGGTTGAGAGAGTGTTTGTGGACTCAGTGTGTTTCCTGCATGAACGTTGTCTGTCAAGAACCTCCAGAACCATTAAAGAGACTTTTCCACAGCTGTCCGTCTGGTTCCGGTCTGGTTCTGGTCTGGTTCTGGTCTGGTCTGGTTGAGAGAGTGTTTGTGGACTCAGTGTGTTTCCTGCATGAACGTTGTCTGTCAAGAACCTCCAGAACCATTAAAGAGACTTTTCTGGTTGAGTGAGTGAGTTTGTGGCAGAGGTCAAAGGTTAGGGAGTTACCGTCTAACGACCGACCTGCTGCCGGACTCTGCTCCAACCTGCTGAAACTCCTCCCATCTAAACAGAGGGGCGTGGCTAAATGAGCCTTTAATGACAGGTGAGCAGCAGTCTGCTGCTGCTGAAGACTTCAGAGAGAGAAGATCAAAGGCTCCTGATGAGGACAGACACGCACCTGGACCAAAGGGGTCAAACGGTTTACACCTGCACGAGTCGCCGCGCCCCGGCCCACCACAGCAGGTCCTCTGTGTTAGGAACATGCAACGAGTCTGTAATGATCAGGGTACCGAGGGGTCTAATGGTTTTGGTAGGTCCCTCACAGTGATCGTCTGGGGGACCAGGTGCTGGTCGGTCCAATAGAGTTTGAGGTACAGGAGGGTTATGGGTCCAAAGGAATTTTACTTCCAAATAAATTATGGTTTCAATTTGGTAAGTGTGTTCAAGATGAGTTCTGGTTCCAGATTGGTTGGAGTTCCAACTTGTTTAGGGTCTCATATGAGTTTAGGGGTCCAGATGTGTTTAGGGGTCCAGATGAGTTTAGGGGTCCAGATGAGTTTATGGGTCCAGATGAGTTCAGGGGTCTAGATGAGTTTAGGGGTCCAGATGAGTTTGTGGGTCCAGATGAGTTCAGGGGTCTAGATGGGTTTAGGGGTCCAGATGTGTTTAGGGGTCTAGATGAGTTTAGGGGTCCAGATGTGTTTAGGGGTCTAGATGAGTTTAGGGTTCTAGATGTGTTTAGGGGTCTAGATGAGTTTAGGGGTCCAGATGAGTTTATGGGTCCAGATGAGTTCAGGGGTCTAGATGAGTTTAGGGGTCCAGATGAGTTTGTGGGTCCAGATGAGTTCAGGGGTCTAGATGGGTTTAGGGGTCCAGATGTGTTTAGGGGTCTAGATGAGTTTAGGGGTCCAGATGAGTTCAGGGGTCTAGATGAGTTTAGGGGTCCAGATGAGTTTGTGGGTCCAGATGAGTTCAGGGGTCTAGATGGGTTTAGGGGTCCAGATGTGTTTAGGGGTCTAGATGAGTTTAGGGGTCCAGATGAGTTTAGGGGTCCAGATGTGTTTAGGGGTCTAGATGAGTTTAGGGTTCTAGATGTGTTTAGGGTTCCAGATGAGTTTAGGGGTCCAGATGAGTTTAGGGGTCCAGATGAGTTTAGGGGTCCAGATGAGTTTAAGGGTCCAGATGAGTTTAGGGGTCCAGATGTGTTTAGGGGTCCAGATGAGTTTAGGGGTCCAGATGAGTTTAGGGGTCCAGATGAGTTTAGGGGTCTAGATGAGTTTATGGGTCCAGATGAGTTTAGGGGTCTAGATGAGTTTAGGGGTCCAGATGAGTTTAGGGGTCCAGATGAGTTTAGGGGTCTAGATGAGTTTATGGGTCCAGATGAGTTTAGGGGTCTAGATGAGTTTAGGGGTGTAGATGCGTTTAGGGTCCAGATGAGTTTAGGGGTCTAGATGAGTTTATGGGTCCAGATGAGTTTAGGGGTCCAGATGAGTTTAGGGGTCCAGATGAGTTCAGGGGTCCAGATGAGTTTAGGGGTCTAGATGAGTTTAGGGGTCTAGATGAGTTTATGGGTCCAGATGAGTTTAGGGGTCCAGATGAGTTTAGGGGTCCAGATGAGTTTAGGGGTCCAGATGAGTTTAGGGGTCCAGATGAGTTCAGGGGTCCAGATGAGTTTAGGGGTCCAGATGAGTTTAGGGGTCCAGATGAGTTCAGGGGTCCAGATGAGTTCAGGGGTCCAGATGAGTTTAAGGGTCCAGATGAGTTTAGGGGTCCAGATGTGTTTAGGGGTCCAGATGAGTTTAGGGGTCCAGATGAGTTTAGGGGTCCAGATGTGTTTCACCAGGTGTGACAGGATGCTTCTCTGATTGGATTCTTGGCTCAGAAAAGGTGAAGGTTGTTTAAGGTTCTGATCACCTTGAACAATGTTGTCTCCGCCCCTTTTGTCAAACAAAAACCGAGGTTTCCATCCTCCTGCTGATCCAGAAACTCAAAAATGAAATCAGTTTTGACAAACATGTTCACACCCGGCTGTAGAGACGTCCAACCGTGGACGGATGAAGTCCCTGGAGAACCAGTTGGTTCTGACACCAGCCTCCAGAGGGTTTTTGAGGAACCTTTGGACCAATCCTGGTTGATCTGGAGTTCTGGATCAGAAGGTGAGTACATTCCAGTCCTCTAGATGACCTCTGGAAGTCCCTTCATGGTGCTAGAACACCGGAGCAGACAATCCCAATGAACTCTGGACCAGAATAGAGACAGCACTTTCTAGAGCTGTAGATGATAGAATGAATCACAGCAGAAAACAGACACACACAGGAAGGCCCCGCCCCTCCACGTTTGAAAGCCCGGTTCCTGCCAGAGGAACCTCTGGGGGACCGACAGGAGCCTGGATGGTGGCGGGGTCTGTGATGATGGAGGATTAGGAACCCGTTCATCAAGCTGTCACCACGGACCCTGATGAGGTCTTCCAGGAATGAGACTCATAAAAGTCCAGCACAGAAACAGATGTCTTCTGCATAACTGTCTGCTGACGGTCTCATTCCAGCAGATGATGACTTACAGCTCGTCTGTCCTCAGCTCCCAGCATGCACCTCTGCTTCTGAAGCACAAGAAGTTCAACCCGTCTCTGATAAAAACTGAGGATCTCTGTAGAGCCAGATAGATCCAAACTGAAGATCCTGATGGATCCAAACTGAAGATCCTGTAGAACCTGATGGATCCTAACTGAAGATCCTGTAGAACCTGATGGATCCAAACTGAAGATCCTGATGGATCCAAACTGAAGATCCTGTAGATCCAAACTGAACATCCTGATGGATCAAAACTGAAGATCCTGTAGAACCTGATGGATCCGAACGGAAGATCCTGTAGAACCTGATGGATCCAAACTGAAGATCCTGATGGATCCAAACTGAAGATCCTGATGGATCAAAACTGAAGATCCTGATGGATCAAAACTGAAGATCCTGTAGAACATGATGGATCCAAACTGAAGATCCTGTAGAACATGATGGATCCAAACTGAAGATTCTGATGGATCCAGACTGAAGATCCTGTAGAACCTGATGGATCCAAACTGAAGATCCTGTAGAACATGATGGATATAAACTGAAGATCCTGTAGAACATGATGGATCCAAACTGAAGATCCTGTAGAACCTGATGGATCCAAACTGAAGATTCTGATGGATCCAGACTGAAGATCCTGATGGATCCAACCTGAAGATCCTGTAGAACATGATGGATCCTAACTGAAGATCCTGTAGAACCTGATGGATCTGAGCGGAAGATCCTGTAGAACCTGATGGATCCAAACTGAAGATCCTGATGGATCCAAACTGAAGATCCTGATGGATCCAAACTGAAGATCCTGTAGAACATGATGGATCCAAACTGAAGATCCTGTAGAACCTGATGGATCCAAACTGAAGATCCTGATGGATCCAAACTGAAGATCCTGATGGATCCAGACTGAAGATCCTGTAGAACCTCATGGATATAAACTGAAGATCCTGTAGAACCTGATGGATCCAAACTGAAGATCCTGTAGAACCTGATGGATCCAAACTGAAGATCCTGATGGATCCAAACTGAAGATCCTGATGGATCCAAACTGAAGATCCTGTAGAACCTGATGGATCCAAACTGAAGATCCTGTAGAACCTGATGGATCCAAACTGAAGATCCTGATGGATCCAAACTGAAGATCCTGTAGGATCCAAACTGAAGATCCTGATGGATCCAAACTGAAGATCCTGTAGAACCTGATGGATCAAACTGAAGATCCTGATGGATCCTGATGGATCCAAACTGAAGATCCTGATGGATCCAAACTGAAAATCCTGTAGGATCCAAACTGAAGATCCTGATGGATCCAAACTGAAGATCCTGTAGAACCTGATGGATCCAAACTGAAGATCCTGATGGATCCAAACTGAAGATCCTGATGGATCCAAACTGAAGATCCTGTAGGATCCAAACTGAAGATCCTGATGGATCCAAACTGAAGATTCTGTAGAACCTGATGGATCCAAACTGAAGATCCTGATGGATCCTGATGGATCCAAACTGAAGATCCTGATGGATCCAAACTGAAGATCCTGATGGATCCAGACTGAAGATCCTGTAGAATCTCATGGATATAAACTGAAGATCCTGTAGAACCTGATGGATCCAAACTGAAGATCCTGTAGAACCTGATGGATCCAAACTGAAGATCCTGATTGATCCAAACTGAAGATCCTTATAAACTGAATCTGAACTTCTGTTTCCAGACTAAAGAGGGAGAACTCTGAAGACAATTGAAGATCAGAAAAAGATCCTCTCTGACCTTCACCTGAGATGACCTCCATCCCTGCTTCTCTGTGATTGGTCAGCTTCATCCAGGTGTCCAGATTCCATTTCATAAGGCTGGAGCTGTTGTCATGGCAACCTCCAAACACGGCATCACAAACACTGACGTGCTAGACACTGCTCCACAGAGCAGGAATCAAACCCTCGAACCGCTCAGACCACAGGAGACTGGATCTGAGACTGGATCACTGCTGAAGATCAGGATCTGGAAGAAACTGGACCTCTGCAGAGGACGTCGAGTCTCACCTGAGGAACGTCGAGTCTCACCTGAGGGACGTCGAGTCTCACCTGAGAGAGGTACTGTCACTGCTGAAGATCAGGATCTGGAAGAAACTGGACCTCTGCAGAGGACGTCGAGTCACACCTGAGGACGTCAAGTCTCACCTGAGGACACCGAGTCTCACCTGAGGACGTCGAGTCTCACCTGAGGACACCGAGTCTCACCTGAGGACGTCGAGTCTCACCTGAGGACGTCGAGTCTCACCTGAGGACGTCGAGTCTCACCTGAGGACACCGAGTCTCACCTGAGGACGTCGAGTCTCACCTGAGGACACCGAGTCTCACCTGAGGACGTCGAGTCTCACCTGAGGACACCGAGTCTCACCTGAGGACGTCGAGTCTCACCCGAGGGACGTCGAGTCTCACCTGAGGACGTCGAGTCTCACCTGAGGACGTCGAGTCTCACCTGAGGACACCGAGTCTCACCTGAGGACGTCGAGTCTCACCTGAGGACGTCGAGTCTCACCTGAGGGACATCAGGTCTCACCTGAGGACGTCGAGTCTCACCTGAGGAACGTCGAGTCTCACCTGAGGACACCGAGTCTCACCTGAGGGACGTCGAGTCTCACCTGAGGACGTCGAGTCTCACCTGAGGACGTCGAGTCTCACCTGAGGACCCGGGTCTCACCTGAGGACGTCGAGTCTCACCCGAGGGACGTCGAGTCTCACCTGAGGACGTCGAGTCTCACCTGAGGACGTCGAGTCTCACCTGAGGACACCGAGTCTCACCTGAGGACGTCGAGTCTCACCTGAGGACGTCGAGTCTCACCTGAGGGACATCAGGTCTCACCTGAGGACGTCGAGTCTCACCTGAGCAACGTCGAGTCTCACCTGAGGACACCGAGTCTCACCTGAGGGACGTCGAGTCTCACCTGAGGACGTCGAGTCTCACCTGAGGACGTCGAGTCTCACCTGAGGACACCGAGTCTCACCTGAGGACGTCGAGTCTCACCCGAGGGACGTCGAGTCTCACCTGAGGACGTCGAGTCTCACCAGAGGAACGTCGAGTCTCACCTGAGGACGTCGAGTCTCACCAGAGGAACGTCGAGTCTCACCTGAGGACACCGAGTCTCACCTGAGGGACGTCGAGTCTCACCTGAGGACGTCGAGTCTCACCTGAGGACGTCGAGTCTCACCTGAGGGACATCAGGTCTCACCTGAGGACGTCGAGTCTCACCAGAGGAACGTCGAGTCTCACCTGAGGACACCGAGTCTCACCTGAGGGACGTCGAGTCTCACCTGAGGACGTCGAGTCTCACCTGAGGACGTCGAGTCTCACCTGAGGGACGTCGAGTCTCACCTGAGGACACCGAGTCTCACCTGAGGGACGTCGAGTCTCACCTGAGGACGTCGAGTCTCACCTGAGGACGTCGAGTCTCACCTGAGGACACCGAGTCTCACCTGAGGACGTCGAGTCTCACCCGAGGGACGTCGAGTCTCACCTGAGGACGTCGAGTCTCACCAGAGGAACGTCGAGTCTCACCTGAGGACGTCGAGTCTCACCAGAGGAACGTCGAGTCTCACCTGAGGACACCGAGTCTCACCTGAGGGACGTCGAGTCTCACCTGAGGACGTCGAGTCTCACCTGAGGACGTCGAGTCTCACCTGAGGGACATCAGGTCTCACCTGAGGACGTCGAGTCTCACCAGAGGAACGTCGAGTCTCACCTGAGGACACCGAGTCTCACCTGAGGGACGTCGAGTCTCACCTGAGGACGTCGAGTCTCACCTGAGGACGTCGAGTCTCACCTGAGGGACATCAGGTCTCACCTGAGGACGTCGAGTCTCACCTGAGGACGTCGAGTCTCACCTGAGGGACATCAGGTCTCACCTGAGGACGTCTAGTCTCACCTGAGGACACCGAGTCTCACCAGAGGACGTCGAGTCTCACCTGAGGACGTCGAGTCTCACCTGAGGACGTCGAGTCTCACCTGAGGACGTCGAGTCTCACCTGAGGACGTCGAGTCTCACCCGAGGACGTCGAGTCTCACCTGAGGACGTCGAGTCTCACCTGAGGACATCGAGTCTCACCTGAGGGACATCAGGTCTCACCTGAGGACGTCGAGTCTCACCTGAGGACGTCGAGTCTCACCTGAGGACGTCGAGTCTCACCTGAGGGACATCAGGTCTCACCTGAGGACGTCGAGTCTCACCTGAGGACGTCGAGTCTCACCTGAGGACATCAGGTCTCACCTGAGGACGTCTAGTCTCACCTGAGGACACCGAGTCTCACCAGAGGGACGTCGAGTCTCACCTGAGGACGTCGAGTCTCACCTGAGGACGTCGAGTCTCACCTGAGGACACCGAGTCTCACCTGAGGACGTCGAGTCTCACCCGAGGGACGTCGAGTCTCACCTGAGGACGTTGAGTCTCACCTGAGGACATCGAGTCTCACCTGAGGGACATCAGGTCTCACCTGAGGACGTCGAGTCTCACCTGAGGACATCGAGTCTCACCTGAGGGACATTGAGTCTCACCTGAGGACATTGAGTCTCATCTGAGGGACGTCGAGTCTCATCTGAGGGACGTCGAGTCTCATCTGAGGGACATCGAGTCTCACCTGAGGACAAACACTCCCCCCAGATGGGGATCTGAAGGATAAGTGGGAGGAGCTTTCTTTCCTGTTTTTTTCTAACACACAGATGTTGAGGACCAGGCTGTTGGTGGAGGTGTGGTCTCCTCAGGATCCTCAGTGTGGGCGGGGCTTCTTCCCTGTAATCTCTGCTACACCTCAATAGTTTCCAGATCCAGCAGCACCTGATATCAGGCTCGGTTCTCCTACGTAGACGACCCAGGATGCTGTTGGATAAATGAGGCAAGCGTCTCTGAGGATCTTCAAAGGGGCGGAGCTTCCTGAGATCACACCCAGACGGCAGACGGTTGTTCACTGTAACACCGGCGTGAGAAAGCAACCGGCTCAGATGAAGAAGTGGGTCCGGACCACTCCTCCTCTGCAGAGGACAAAGCCCGTCTGTCCACATCAGAACCAGCTTGGTTCTGAGCTGCTAGAGAAGACCAGGAGTTCTGAGACCGGAGACAAAGTCCTAAAAACATACTTCTCACAGGAAGTAGTTCTATATATGGACCACTGGGTCCAGAAACACAGAATCTGGTTCTGAAGAGGAACACTGGGTCCAGAAACACAGAATCTGGTTCTGAAGAGGAACACTGGGTCCAGAAACACAGAATCTGGTTCTGAAGAGGAACACTGGGTCCAGAAACACAGAATCTGGTTCTGAAGAGAGACACTGGGTCCAGAAACACAGAATCTGGGTCTGAAGGGGAACACTGGGTCCAGAAACACAGAATCTGGTTCTGAAGAGAGACACTGGGTCCAGAAACACAGAATCTGGGTCTGAAGGGGAACACTGGGTCCAGAAACACAGAATCTGGTTCTGAAGAGAGACACTGGGTCCAGAAACACAGAATCTGGTTCTGAAGGGGAACTCTGGGTCCAGAAACACAGAATCTGGTTCTGAAGGGAAACACTGGGTCCAGAAACACAGAATCTGGTTCTGAAGGGGAACTCTGGGTCCAGAAACAGAGAATCTGGTTCTGAAGGGGAACACTGGGTCCAGAAACACAGAATCTGGTTCTGAAGAGAGACACTGGGTCCAGAAACACAAATCTGGTTCTGAAGGGGAACTCTGGGTCCAGAAACACAGAATCTGGTTCTGAAGGGGAACTCTGGGTCCAGAAACACAGAATCTGGTTCTGAAGAGGAACCGGTTCTGCCGGGTTCACACATCCTGATAACTGACAGCTTTGATGATGTCATCTGATGGATCGTAGATCATGTGATCTATGAAGATCACCCAGAGTTCAGCTGGGCAGATGACACCAGACTGAACCTCTTTGCATCTTCTTGGGTCCTGGAGGACGTGAGATAAAGGGGGAGGAGTCAAAGTCCTGCTGCAGAACAGACGCATCAAAGAAGACTTTCCTGATGGAGCAGGATTAAATCCTCCAATCCCGTCTGTGCTGTAGCGCCGGCGTTCCAGTCCTCACTGAGATCCTGTCAGTAGAACGTGTCTGAGAACTGGAGGAGTTCCAGAGATGAAGGTCCAGAGCTGCAGACGGACCCCCCGACTGACTCCAGACGGTCCTCCGGACTGGCTCCAGATGGACCCCCGACTGGCTCCAGATGGACCCCCGACTGGCTCCAGATGGTCCCCCCAACTGGCTCCAGACGGTCCTCCGGACTGGCTCCGAACGGACCCACGACTGGCTCGAGATGTTCCCCAGGACTGGCTCCAGATGGTCCCCTCGTCTGGCTCCAGACGGACCCCCCGACTGGCTCTAGATGTTCCCCAGGACTGGCTTCAGATGTTCCCCAGGACTGGTTCCAGACAGTCCCCAGGACTGGCTCCAGACGGTCTCCAGGACTGGCTCCAGATGTTCTCCAGGGCTGGCTCCAGACGGTCCCGGGACTGGCTCCAGATGTTCCCCAGCACTGGCTCCAGACGGTCCCCAGGACTGGCTCCAGATGTTCCCCAGGACTGGCTCCAGACGGTCCCCAGGACTGGCTTCAGACGGTCTCCAGGACTGGCTCCAGACGGTCCTCCGGACTGGCTCCAGATTGACCCCCGACTGGCTCCAGATGGTCCCCCGACTGGCTCCAGACGGTCCCCTGGACTGGCTCCGAACGGACCCCCGACTGGCTCCAGATGGTCCCCCCGACTGGCTCCAGATGTTCCCCAGGACTGGCTCCAGATGGTCCCCTCGTCTGGCTCCAGACGGACCCCCCGACTGGCTCTAGATGTTCCCCAGGACTGGCTTCAGATGTTCCCCAGGACTGGTTCCAGACAGTCCCCAGGACTGGCTCCAGACGGTCTCCAGGACTGGCTCCAGATGTTCTCCAGGGCTGGCTCCAGACGGTCCCCGGGACTGGCTCCAGATGTTCCCCAGCACTGGCTCCAGACGGTCCCCAGGACTGGCTCCAGATGTTCCCCAGGACTGGCTCCAGACGGTCCCCAGGACTGGCTGAGGACGTTCTCCAGGACTGGCTCCAGATGTTCCCCAGGACTGGCTCCAGACGGACCCCCCGACTGGCTCCAGATGGTCCCCAGGACTGGCTCCAGAAAGTCCCCAGGACTGGTTTCAGATGTTCCCCGTGACTGACTCCAGACAGTCCCCAGGACTGGCTCCAGATGTTCCCCGTGACTGGCTCCAGACGGTCCCCAGGACTGGCTCCAGATGGTCCCCAGGACTGGCTCCAGATGTTCCCCAGGACTGGCTCCAGATGTTCCCCATGACTGGTTCCAAACAGTCTCCAGGACTGGCTCCAGATGTTCCCCAGGACTGGCTCCAGATGTTCCCAAGGACTGGCTCCAGATGTTCCCCTGGACTGGCTCCAGATGTTCTCCAGGACTGGCTCCAGACGGTCTCCAGGACTGGCTCCAGACAGTCTCTTGGACTGGCTCCAGATGTTCTTCAGGACTGGCTCCAGTTGTTCCCCAGGACTGGCTCCAGACGGTCTCCATGACTGGCTCCAGACGGACCCCCCGACTGGCTCCAGATGGTCCCCCCGACTGGCTCCAGATGTTCCCCAGGACTGGCTCCAGATGTTCCCCAGGACTGGCTCCAGACGGTCTCCATGACTGGCTCCAGACGGTCCCAAGGACTAGCTCCAGATGTTCCCCAGTACTGGCTCCAGATGGTCCCCAGGACTAGCTCCAGATGTTCCCCAGGACTGGCTCCAGACGGTCCCCAGGACTGGCTTCAGATGTTCTCCAGGACTGGCTCCAGACGGTCTCCAGGACTGGCTCCAGACGGTCTCCAGGACTGGCTCCAGATGTTCTCCAGGACTGGCTCCAGACGGTCTCCAGGACTGGCTCCAGATGTTCTCCAGGACTAGCTCCAGATTTTCTCCAGGACTGGCTCCAGATGTTCCCAGGACTGGCTCCAGACGGACCCCCCGACTGGCTCCAGATGGTCCCCCTGACTGGCTCCAGATGTTCCCCAGGACTGGCTCCAGATGTTCTCCAGGACTGGCTCCAGACGGACCCAGGACTGGCTCCAGACGTTCTCCAGGACTGGCTCCAGATGTTCTCCAGGACTGGCTCCAGACGGTCACCAGGACTGGCTCCAGATGTTCTCCAGGACTGGCTCCAGACGGTCACCAGGACTGGCTCCAGATGTTCTCCAGGACTGGCTCCAGACAGTCCCTAGGACTGGCTCCAGATGTTCCCCTGGACTGGCTCCAGACAGCCCCCTGGACTGGCTCCAGATGTTCCCCAGGACTGGCTCCAGATGTTCTCCAGGACTGGCTCCAGACGGTCCCTAGGACTGGCTCCAGATGTTCTCCAGGACTGGCTCCAGACGGTCTCCATGACTGGCTCCAGACGGTCCCAAGGACTAGCTCCAGATGTTCCCCAGTACTGGCTCCAGATGGTCCCCAGGACTAGCTCCAGATGTTCCCCAGGACTGGCTCCAGACGGTCCCCAGGACTGGCTTCAGATGTTCTCCAGGACTGGCTCCAGACGGTCTCCAGGACTGGCTCCAGACGGTCTCCAGGACTGGCTCCAGATGTTCTCCAGGACTGGCTCCAGACGGTCTCCAGGACTGGCTCCAGATGTTCTCCAGGACTAGCTCCAGATTTTCTCCAGGACTGGCTCCAGATGTTCCCCAGGACTGGCTCCAGACGGACCCCCCGACTGGCTCCAGATGGTCCCCCTGACTGGCTCCAGATGTTCCCCAGGACTGGCTCCAGATGTTCTCCAGGACTGGCTCCAGACGGACCCCAGGACTGGCTCCAGACGTTCTCCAGGACTGGCTCCAGATGTTCTCCAGGACTGGCTCCAGACGGTCACCAGGACTGGCTCCAGATGTTCTCCAGGACTGGCTCCAGACGGTCACCAGGACTGGCTCCAGATGTTCTCCAGGACTGGCTCCAGACAGTCCCTAGGACTGGCTCCAGATGTTCCCCTGGACTGGCTCCAGACAGCCCCCTGGACTGGCTCCAGATGTTCCCCAGGACTGGCTCCAGATGTTCTCCAGGACTGGCTCCAGACGGTCCCTAGGACTGGCTCCAGATGTTCTCCAGGACTGGCTCCAGACGGTCCCCAGGACTGGCTCCAGATGGTCCCCAGGACTGGCTCCAGACGGTCTCCAGGACTGGCTCCAGATGGTCCCCAGGACTGGCTCCAGATGTTCTCCAGGACTGGCTCCAGACGGTCCCTAGGACTGGCTCCAGATGTTCTCCAGGACTGGCTCCAGACGGTCCCCAGGACTGGCTCCAGACGGTCCCCAGGACTGGCTCCAGACGGTCTCCAGGACTGGCTCCAGACGGTCTCCAGGACTGGCTCCAGACGGTCCCCTGGACTGGCTCCAGATGTTCCCCAGGACTGGCTCCAGACAGCCCCTGGACTGGCTCCAGATGTCCCCAGGACTGGCTCCAGATGTTCTCCAGGACTCTCAGATGTTCCCCAGGACTAGCTCCAGATGTTCCCTAGGACTGGCTCCAGATGTTCCCTAGGACTGGCTCCAGATGTTCCCAGGACTGGCTCCAGATGTTCCCCAGGACTAGCTCCAGATGTTCCCTAGGACTGGCTCCAGATGTTCCCAGGACTAGCTCCAGATGTTCCCTAGGACTGGCTCCAGATGTTCCCAGGACTGGCTCCAGATGTTCCCCAGGACTGGCTCCAGATGTTCTCCAGGACTGGCTCCAGACGGTCCCCAGGACTGGCTCCAGACGGTCCCCAGGACTGGCTCTAGATGTTCTCCAGGACTGGCTCCAGACGGTCCCCCAGTACTGGCTCCAAACAGTCCCCAGGACTGGCTCTAGATGTTCCCCACTGGCTCTAGATGTTCCCTGGACTGGCTCCAGATGTTCCCGTGACTGGCTCCAGACGGTCCCCAGGACTGGCTCCAGATGTTCTCCAAGACTGGCTCCAGACCCCAGGACTCCAGACCCAGGACTGGCTCCAGACCCAGGACTGGCTCCAGATGTTCCCCAGGACTGGCTCCAGACAGTCCCAGGACTGGCTCCAGACGGTCTCCAAGACTGGCTCCAGATGTTCTCCAGGACTGGCTCCAGATGTTCTCCAGGACTGGCTCCAGATGTTCTCCAGGACTGGCTCCAGATGTTCCCCAGGACTGGCTCCAGATGTTCCCCTGGACTGGCTCCAGACGGTTCCCAGGACTGGCTCCAGACGGTCTCCAGGACTGGCTCCAGACGGTCTCCAGGACTGGCTCCAGACGGTCCCCAGGACTGGCTCCAGATGGTCTCCAGTTCTGTTTATAATGACAGATGATTTTCTTCTCTGATCCTCAGGACATGAAGTCACATTTTGAAACCAGCTGGTGGATCTTCTGATGCAGAAATGCTCTTTCTGTTCCATTCAGGCGACAGTTCTTCATCTTCATGTTCTCTCAGAAACATCTGATCGAAGAGGTTCCATGGAGACACTGTTCTGTTCTCTTGTGATTCAGAACCTTCTGTCCAGAAGAACTGCTGTCAGACTGGAAGTTCCTGATCCAGAGAAGAACCAGAAGACGTTCTCCTGAAGCTAGATCTGTGGGATCCAGAATCTCCTCCAGACTTTAGAGGAGAACCTGTCCTTCTTTCTCTAAGATTCTGGTTCTGATACCAGAACTGTAAAGTTCTGGAGTCCCTGCTCCTCCGTCCAGCCCAACAGCAGCGCGCATGCTCGCTCCCCCCGGCCCGCGGCCGCGCGCCTCGCGGGTCTCTCCGGAGCAGAGCTGCGGAGGTGCTCAGAGGCGGAGGAGGACCGGGAGCTTTCGGGAGTCTGAAGGACTTTTCCCCCGCGGAGCCGGACACTTTTCCCGCGCGGATTCTCCCGCGTTCATCTTAGATGGAGTCGAGGAGAGGCTGAGCTGACTGACTGACGGACGGACGGAGGGACCATGCACGCGCTCAGCTGTCTTCTGGCGCTCGTGCTCCTTTTGCCCCGCGCGGCTCCCGCCCGCTGCCCCCGGCCCTGCACGTGCCCCCATCCCGCGGAGCTGCACTGTACCTTCCGCTCGCTGCTGTCCGTCCCGGGGGGGCTGTCGGTGGAGCTGCGGCGCGTCAACCTGGGGTCAGTGCGTGAGGGTGAGGGGGGTGTTCAGTTGTGTGGGGGTCAGATGGTTCGGTAGAGAATCTGGAGACTGAGATTAGAGCATCTTCTGGTTTAATCTGGATTATTCCATTTTAACTCAGATTTATTCTCCAGTGTTCTCTTTCGCTTAACTCTTGGAAATTCGTTCAGTTTTTATGATTTAAACTCAACGTTCAGAACTTTATTTCCTGTAATCTTCAACCCTTCTAACTTTCTGCAGCTCGTTTAAATGTTCTTACTTCACTAGACTTTATATAGCTCCAAATAAAGATTTCCTCTTAAATCTCCACTTAACTTTACCCTTAACAACAAACCTTGAATTTACCCTTAACTTTACCCTTAACTTTACCCTTAACAACAACCCTTAACTTTATTTTAAGCTTTTCCCTTTACCATTAAATTAACCCTTAATCTTACCCTTAACTTTACCCTTAACAACCCTTTACTTTAAGCTTTTCCCTTTACCATTAAATTAACCCTTAATCTTACCCTTAACTTTACCCTTAACTTTACCCTTAACAACAACCCTTAACTTTAAGCTTTTCCCTTTACCATTAAATTAACCCTTAACTTTACCCTTAACTTTACCCTTAACTTGAACCCTTAACTTGAACCCTTAAAGTGAACTCCAGATGCTGACTTCAGGCTGTTTCACTGAAGGCGGACCACAATCTGTCAATCAAAGAAATCGGATTATCAAGAAGATGAACCAGAGCAGAGAAGGACCGCAGACGAGACCCCCTCCTGAATGATACATCAGAAGCTGTGTTTGTGGTGTTCCAGGTTCAACAGACTGACCCGGATCACAGACGGGTCGGTGTCGGCTCTGAAGCAGCTGGAGCTGCTGATGCTTCATGGAAACAACATCCAGTCTGTGTCTGACGGTGCCTTCAGGGACCTGGGAGCTCTGCAGGTAATCTCTGAGGAATGTTCCATTGGATCAGGCAGCAGCAGCATGGACGAGGACGCTTTAGAAAACAGGAAACAGGACTTTCAAAATAAAAGCGGTGCAGTAAAGTTTGCTTAACTTAAAGTCGATGAATTCTGAGAATGATGGTTTAGCTCTCTAAGCAAACATCTGTCCATGACCTTCACCACGACAACATCTGCATCAGTGAGGACGCTCTCTGGCAGCAGGAGTCTGGAGATGTCCTCAGCAGCAGATCTGTGACCTGCTGTCCTGTTCTTCCAGATGCTGAAGATGAGCTACAACCAGCTGCAGGAGCTGCGCAGGAACTCCCTCAGAGGTCTGCGCTCTCTGGCGCGGCTGCACCTGGATCACAACCGGCTGGAGTCCATCCACCCTCAGGCCTTCCAGGGCCTGGCCGCCCTGAAGCTGCTGCAGCTGGAGGACAACCGTCTGCGGACGCTGCACCCGGACACCTTCAGCACCTTCACCGCCGGGGGCCCGCTGCACGTCTCCACCCTGAGACACCTGTACCTGTCCGAGAACCGGCTGGGGTCCCTGCCGGAGCGCCTGCTGGAGACCATGCCGCGGCTGGGATGTATGTACCTCCAACGGGAACCCGTGACCTGGTTCCCCAGGACTGGAAAAGTTTTCCAGGACTGGAAAACCCACCTTCCCAGGTTGATTTTGTCAAGCCGGCGACGCTGTCCAAGGTTCCTGAAGCTCCTGAAGCTCCTGAAGCTCCTGAAGCTCCTGAAGCGTCTGAAAGTTCTATAAGCTTCTGAAGCTCCTGAAGCTCCTGAAAGTTCCATAAGCTTCTGAAGCTCCTGAAGCTCCTGAAAGTTCCATAAGCTTCTGAAGCTCCTGAAGCTCTTGAAGCTTCTGAAGTTCCTGAAACTTTTAAAACTCCTGAAGTTTTTGAAGTTTCTTGAAGCCTTTTAAGGTCCTAAAGCTTCTGAAGCTTCTGAAGATCTTGAAGCTTTTGAAGCTCCTGAAGCTTTTAAAGCTCTTGAAGCCTTTGAAGCTGCTGAAGCTTCTGAAGCTCTTGAAGCTTTTTAAACTCTTGAAGCTTCTGAAGCTCTTGAAGCTTTTGAAGTTCCTGAAACTTTTAAAACTCCTGAAGTTTTTGAAGCTGTTGAAGCCTTTTAAGGTCCTGAAGCTTCTGAAGCTCCTGAAGATCTTGAAGCTTTTGACGCTTCTGAAGCTTTTAAAGCTCTTGAAGCCTTTGAAGCTGCTGAAGCTTCTGAAGCTCTTGAAGCTTTTAAAACTCTTGAAGCTTCTGAAGCTCCTGAAACTTTTAAAACTCCTGAAGTTTTTGAAGTTCTTGAAGCCTTTTAAGGTCCTAAAGCTTTTAAAGCTTCTGAAGCTCCTGAAGATCTTGAAACTTTTGAAGCTTCCGAAGCTTCCAAAGCCCTTGAAGCTTTGGAAGCCTTTGAAGCTCCTGAAGCTTTTGAAGATCCTTAAGCTTCTGAAGCTCTTGAAGCTTTTTAAACTCTTAAGCTTTTGAAGCTCCTGAAGCTCTCGAAGCTTCTGAAGCTTTTGACGCTTCTTAAGCTTATGACGCTTCTGAAGCCTTTGAAACTCCTGTAGGTTCTGAAGCTTTTGACGCTTCTGAAGCTTTTGAAGCTCTTGAAGATCTTGAAGCCTTTGAAGCTCCTGAAGCTTTTGATGCTCCTGAAGCTTCTGAAAGTTCTTTAAGCTTCAGAAGCTTCCAAAGCTCTTGAAGCTTTGAAAGCTTCTGAGGCTTCTGAAGATTTCAAAGCTCCTGAAGCTTTTGACGCTCCTGAAGCTTCTAAAGCTCCTGAAGCTTTTGAAAGATCTATAAGCTTCTGAAGTTCTTGAAGCTTCTGAAGATTTCAAAGCTCCTGAAGCTTTTGAAGCTCCTGAAGCTCTCGAAGCTTCTGAAGCTTTTGAAGCTTCTGAAAGATCTATAAGCTTCTGAAGTTCTTGAAGCTTCTGAAGCTGTTGAAGCCCTCATTTTAAAGCTTGTCTGTCTCCACAGGTGTCCTGAAATGTAAGAAGGTGCCTCCAGGCGGCCGCCTGTGCCCCGTCTGCTCCTCTCCTAGGTATCTCAATGGCACAGAGCTCCACGCCACGGAGAACCTGGTCTGCAGCGCCCCCGTCATCACCTCCGACTCCACAGAAGCCCCGCCCCCTGGCGCCAACACTGAACTTTTGAGCATGGAGGACTTCAGGGAACCTGTGGGGAAGGTCTCTCTGGAGCTGCAGGATGAACACTGGAACCAGGTGGACCTGGACTGCAGCGTGGGCCGGCCGCAGGACCTGGCAGAGTCCTCCTGGGAGCCGCAGAGCCCGCTGCATCTGGCCGTCAACATCTCCTTTTCTGTGGACCTGGACTGTCCTGTCGGGTCAGAGAAGTACCAGCGGCTGTGGAGGCTGATCGCCTACTACAGCAGAGCTCCAGCCCACCTGGACCGGGGAGCCGCCCTGAACGGAGGGGTCCACCCGGCGTACTCATACAACCAGAACCCAGACGAGGACTCTGTGTACTACACCGGCCTGAGGATCGATGTGGCGGCCCGGCCTGCGTGGCTGATGCAACCATCGCTGGACCTGCAGCTGGACCCAGCCCGGTCTTCTCAAGACAGGATCAAGCTGGTCCTGAAGACCAGACTGTCAGAGACTCTGGACCTTCAGGTGCTGCAAGACCAGAGGAGACCCTGGGTCCTGATCCAGTCCACAGATGTGTCACAGGACGTGCACAGCGCCGTATTGGGGAGCGCCAGCCAGATGACCTGCAGGACCAACGGATCGGAACCAGCCAGAGTCCAGTGGATGCTGCCGGACGGCTCCACCCTGGAAGCTCCTGCTGCTGGTCCGGACAGGCGGGTCTCTGTGACCCAGGACGAGTCAGCTGGTACAGGTCGAGACAAGCGGGTCTCTGTGACCCAGGACGACTCAGCTGCTGCTGGTCCGGACAGGCGGGTCTCTGTGACCCAGGACGACTCAGCTGCTGCTGGTCCGGACAAGGCGGGTCTCTGTGACCGCAGGACGAGTCAGCTGCTACAGGTCGAGACAAGGGGTCTCTGTGACCGCAGGACGACTCAGCTGCTGCTGGTCCGAGACAAGCGGGTCTCTGTGACCAGCAGAGACGACTCAGCTGCTGCTGGTCCAGACAGGCGGGTTCTGTGTGACCAGCAAGGAGGCTCTGCTGGTCCGGACAGGCGGGTCTCTGTGACGCAGGAGCGACTCAGCTGCTACTGTCGAGACATAAGCGGTGTCTGCTGTGACCCAGGAAGACTCAGCTGCTGCTGGTCCGGACAGGCGGGTCTCTGTGACCCAGGACGACTCAGCTGCTACTGGTCGAGACAAGCGGATCTCTGTGACCCAGGAAGACTCAGCTGCTGCTGGTCCAGACAAGCGGGTCTCTGTGACCCAGGAAGACTCAGCTGCTGCTGGTCCAGACAAGCGGGTCTCTGTGACCCAGGAAGACTCAGCTGCTGCTGGTCCAGACAGGCGGGTCTCTGTGACCCAGGATGGCCGTCTGCTCATCGGAGCAGTGATGCATGCAGACGCAGGTGCGTACTACTGCATCGCCAAAGTTCATGGGGACTTAGCTGTCCGCCCTCTTTATCTGACGGTGTTGGACTCCTCCGGTGCCCCCCCAGTGGGGGATGGACCTGTGGTTTCCATAGAGACGTTTACGGGTGGCCTCTTCTCCCTGAACTGTTCAGCGTCCGGCTCCCCCGATCCTGAAATCCGTTGGATTCTACCCGACAGCAGCATCGTTGGCGTCCAAACCAACTCCTCCAGAGCTCAGGTGTTCCCCAACGGAACCCTGGTGGTCCAGAAGGTCCAGCCCTCAGACGCCGGCTACTACAGGTGTGTCGCCCTGAACAACCACGGTGCCGACACAGCAGCTTCAAAGGTCATTGTGCTCAAGCACCGAAGACCAGTCAGGCCCTCAAGGGGGTTTCTGGTAGCACCACGGCCTGCTGCGGAGGTCAGCACTCTGGTGGAGGTCCTCGCTGAGGAAGCAGAGGAGGCGTCAGGAGGTGCAGAGGTTCCTCAGACGGAGGAACCAAAGGGCCACCTCCACTCCGTCAGCAGAATCCCGGCAGAAGCTCCGATTCCAGCCAGGAGGAGGCCCCCCTACAGGAATGCCAGGAGGAACCAGTCTGTGCTCTGGAAAGCAAGTGGACCCAAAGACCAGGAAGTTCTGGTGGACAGAAGAACGACAAATGTGTCCAAGAACAGGATAGATCCCAGAAAGTGGGCCGACATATTAGCTAAGATTAGGGACAGAAATAAAACACCATCAGTTCTTTTTCAGAATCAGTCTGAGAATAGTACAAGTCCAGACCAGAGAGTCTCCATTCCTGCCCTAAAAGAACAACCTGAAACCACCAAAAACAAGAGTCCAGATCAAGTCTCCATTCCTGACTTGAAGGAACAACCAGAAACCCCCAAACAAGAGAGTCCAAACAAGAGAGTCCTAATCCTTAACCTTAAGGAACAACCAGGGACCACAAACAACAAGAGTCCAGATCAAGTCTCCATTCCTGACTTGAAGGAACAACCAGGAACCCCCAAACAAGAGAGTCCAAACAAGAGAGTCCTAATCCTTAACCTTAAGGAACAACCAGGGACCTCCAACACAAGAGTCCAGATCAAGTCTCCATTCCTGACTTGAAGGAACAACCAGGAACCCCCAAACAAGAGAGTCCAAACAAGAGAGTCCTAATCCTTAACCTTAAGGAACAACCAGGGACCTCCAACAACAAGAGTCCAGATCAAGTCTCCATTCCTGACTTGAAGGAACAACCAGGAACCCCCAAACAAGAGAGTCCAAACAAGAGAGTCCTAATCCTTAACCTTAAGGAACAACCAGGGACCACCAACAACAAGAGTCCAGACAAAAGAGTCTCCATTCCTGACTTGAAGGAACAACCAGGAACCCCCAAACAAGAGAGTCCAAACAAGAGAGTCCTAATCCTTAACCTTAAGGAACAACCAGGGACCACCAAAACAACAAGAGTCTGGACAAAAGAGTCTCCATTCCTGACTTGAAGGAACAACCAGGAACCCCAAACAAGAGAGTCCAAACAAGAGAGTCCTAATCCTTAACCTTAAGGAACAACCAGGGACCACCAACAACAAGAGTCTGGACAAAAGAGTCTCCATTCCTGACTTGAAGGAACAACCAGGGACCACCAAGAACAAAAGTCCAGACCATCAAGTCTCCATATCTGACCATAAAGAACAACCAGAATCCACTAAGCACAAGAGTCCAGACCAGACAGTCTCCATTCCTGTCCTAAAGAAACAGCCAAGAACCACTAAACACAAGAGTCCAGATCAAACAGTGACCCCCTTTCCAAACGCATACCCGCCCCCCAGCACTGCAAGGCGACCTGTTCCGGTTCAGCCCTCCACCCAAAGTCCCACATGGACCCTGCAGCTAACCACAGTTGGAGGCATTCTCCACCCACACGCCACCACTGCCCCCCCCCCGATGGAGCAGCACAAACCCCCCCAAAAGCAGGTCCCCCTTTCCTACAAAATCCAGGCCTGACTCAGGTAATCCTGCTGGATCAGCCACCCGCCCTGGAAACCAGCGGGTCACTGAGACCCATTCCCAGGGTCTAGACCCGTCCCCATCCGTCATACACACAGCAGTGTCCTCCAGCGCTAAGTCCCGCCCTCCCACCAGACAGTCCCGGACACGCCCCCGCAAATCTGGTGTCAGGGGGGGGAAGGGCTGGCGTAGGAAGAAACCCAACAGAAGGAAACTTCCGATAAAGGCTTCTCCCACAAGTGGGCCCCCTGTCCCCACAGACCAATCAGAAGCAGCCCCCACCGCCGCCACCACCGTTTCCTTCACCGACAACCAATCAGAGTCCTTCAGTCAAGAGGATCGCAATCCAACCTTTTCAGATAAGGTGGAGGCCGGCCTCCTGCTGACCACGCCCTCTCTCCAACCAGCCTCTCCGGGGTCGACTCATCACGCGGCGGGGACCTCATCCTTTTCAGGGCGCATGCATGAGTTCTCAGCATCTTCTCCACTGAGCCCCTCGCAGGAACCTGTCACTGACGGCGCCATGGTGGGGTCAACGGTGGTCAGTAGAACCTCAGGGGACGTTCAGAAGAACCAGTCAGAGTCAGAACCAGCTGGGGAGGGGTTTACAACATCACCTTCCACTGAACATCCTGTCATGATGACCTCTATAGCCCCTCCCTTTGGGGTGGGAGGTGGGGCTTCAAAGGAATCAACTGCCCCTAACACCCATGCTCCTGTAGAAACGGGAGATCCAGGAGAAAGCTCCACAGAAACACCATCTACTGCATTACCGTCCAGACCCGACCCGGTCACGCCCTCTAGAACCATGCCCACAACAGTCAGCCCCGCCCACTCCAGTTAAAACCACCACAGTTGGAGCTGCCGCCAGAAACTCTAACCGAGTCCCGGGACAGCTGGTGGGAAAAGCCCCAGATCCCCCTGGACCGCCTCAGGACCGTCAGCGTGACACCAGAAACCCTGTCCAGGTCCAAGGATGGACTACGAGCTGGACCCTCTCCAGGAGGAGACCTCCAGATCCCCCTGGACCGCCTCAGGACCGTCAGCGTGACACCAGAAACCCTGTCCAGGTCCAAGGATGGACTACGAGCTGGACCAGATCCAGGAGGAGACCTCCAGATCCCCCCGGACCGCCTCAGGACCGTCAGCGTGACACCAGACCCTGTCCAGGTCCAAGGATGGACTACGAGCTGACCAGATCCAGAGGAGACCTCCAGACCCGGCCGCTCAGGACCGTCAGCGTGACAGCAGAAACAGATGCTCGTCTTCCCTGTAGGCCCCGGCGGCGAGCTCCTGTCATGGACCGCAGCTGCTACGGTATGTATGCTCGGGTCTCCCATGACTTCATGTTCTGCACAGCTGTGAAATGTAGGTCAGACGCTCATGTGAGACTGGACTGAGTGGCCCGCCCCATAGACAGTCAGGCTGAACTCTTTCTTGATAACCCTATTTCTTCAATTTGTTCTGACCAATCAGATGCCTCAGTAAAGTAGGTGGAGCCTGTTGCCCCCCATGTCAAAGGCTAAAAACCTTTGATGACAGATTTTGTGTTGGTTGGTTTTAGGGGTGTGGCCTTCCAACAAGCTCACTCCTGATTGGTGAGAGGGGTTGCCATGGAAACGATGACCAACTGACGGCGTCGGTTTCCTGCTTAAATTGATAACTAAAAATTCTTCTGAAGCTGATGTAGTATGTAGCCAAAGCAGCTAGCATGTAGCTGTTCTGAACGTCTGTCCTCCTCCAGGTCAAAGGTTGACTGGGAGCAGCCGGACGCAGAGGCTCCAGGTCCATCCCAACGGCACTCTGATCATCAGGAAGACCCAGACCGCCGACAGCGGGCTGTACTTCTGCTCCGTCCAGAACCAGGACGGCCGGACCGAGTCGGTGGTGAACCTCATGGTCCAGCCGCGCCACAGAGATGTCACCGTGCTGTTTGGTGGCGCCGTTGACCTGGAATGTTTGGCGGCAGGGCGTCCCGAGTCTCTGGTTACCTGGGTCCTCCCCAGTCACGCGCGCTTGGCGGCGGGTTCGTCTCAGCGGCGTGCGGCGGTCCTCGGCGACGGAACCCTCCGGATACGACAGGTGGAGCTCTCAGACAGAGGACAGTACAGGTGTGTCACTAAAGCCGGGCTGGACGCCGCCTCTGCGCACCTTCACGTCTTAGGAGAGCCGCCCGTCATCCAGCAGGTGCAGCTCCAGAACCGGACCCTGGCTGAGGGAAGCTCCGCCTTCTCACTGCACGCCACCGGGTTCCTCAGCCCGTCATTCACTGGATCACACCCGACGGGTGAGGCTGACGCCTCCCAGCTGCAGAGCCGCCAGAACCTCCTCATCTTCCCCAACGGGACGCTCCACGTTCCCAGAGTGGTTCCCCAAACTTCTGGCCCGTACCAGTGCTACGCCAGCAACGCGCTGGCGTCCAGCTGGAGGACGGTGGTTCTGAACGTGGCGAGGACCCAAGTCTATGCCAAGGCCACCATCACCCCCGTCCTCCGGGAGGACGGACTTACCGTACGGAAGCCGGCTGCTGCTGGACTGTGTGGCGGCGGGACATCCGGAACCACGGATCCTCTGGAGGACGCCGTCCAAGAAGCTCGTGGACGCTCAGTACAGGTGAGTCAGAGGTACAGGTGAGAGAGAGGTACAGGTGAGTCAGAGGTACAGGTGAGTCACAGGTTCAGGTGAGTCAGAGGTACAGGTGAGTCAGGGGTACAGGTGAGTCAGGGGTACAGGTGAGTGAGGGGTACAGGTGAGTCAGAGGTACAGGTGAGTGAGGGGTACAGGTGAGTCAGAGGTACAGGTGAGTCAGAGGTACAGGTGAGTCAGGGGTACAGGTGAGTCAGAGGTACAGGTGAGTGAGGGGTACAGGTGAGTGAGGGGTACAGGTGAGTCAGAGGTACAGGTGAGTCAGAGGTACAGGTGAGTCAGAGATACAGGTGAGTCAGGGGTACAGGTGAGTCAGAGGTACAGGTGAGTCAGAGGTTCAGGTGAGTGAGGGGTACAGGTGAGTCAGAGGTACAGGTGAGTGAGAGTTACAGGTGAGTCAGAGGTACAGGTGAGTCAGAGATACAGGTGAGTCAGAGGTACAGGTGAGTCAGAGATACAGGTGAGTGAGGGGTACAGGTGAGTCAGAGGTACAGGTGAGTGAGGGGTACAGGTGAGTCAGAGGTACAGGTGAGTCAGAGGTACAGGTGAGTCAGGGGTACAGGTGAGTCAGATGTACAGGTGAGTGAGGGGTACAGGTGAGTGAGGGGTACAGGTGAGTCAGAGGTACAGGTGAGTCAGGGGTACAGGTGAGTCAGAGGTACAGGTGAGTGAGGGGTACAGGTGAGTGAGGGGTACAGGTGAGTCAGAGGTACAGGTGAGTCAGAGGTACAGGTGAGTCAGAGATACAGGTGAGTCAGGGGTACAGGTGAGTCAGAGGTTCAGGTGAGTCAGAGATACAGGTGAGTCAGAGGTACAGGTGAGTGAGAGTTACAGGTGAGTCAGAGGTACAGGTGAGTCAGAGATACAGGTGAGTCAGAGATACAGGTGAGTCAGAGGTACAGGTGAGTCAGAGGTACAGGTGAGTCAGAGTTACAGGTGAGTCAGAGGTACAGGTGAGTCAGAGATACAGGTGAGTCAGAGGTTCAGGTGAGTGAGAGTTACAGGTGAGTCAGAGGTACAGGTGAGTGAGAGGTACAGGTGAGTCAGAGGTTCAGGTGAGTCAGAGGTACAGGTGAGTCAGGGGTACAGGTGAGTCAGAGGTACAGGTGAGTGAGGGTACAGGTGAGTCAGAGGTACAGGTGAGTCAGAGGTTCAGGTGAGTCAGAGGTACAGGTGAGTGAGGGGTACAGGTGAGTCAGAGGTACAGGTGAGTGAGGGGTACAGGTGAGTCAGAGGTACAGGTGAGTGAGGGGTACAGGTGAGTGAGGGGTACAGGTGAGTCAGAGGTACAGGTGAGTCAGGGGTACAGGTGAGTCAGAGGTACAGGTGAGTGAGGGGTACAGGTGAGTGAGGGGTACAGGTGAGTCAGAGGTACAGGTGAGTCAGAGGTACAGGTGAGTCAGAGATACAGGTGAGTCAGGGGTACAGGTGAGTCAGAGGTACAGGTGAGTCAGAGGTTCAGGTGAGTCAGAGGTACAGGTGAGTGAGAGTTACAGGTGAGTCAGAGGTACAGGTGAGTGAGAGGTTCAGGTGAGTCAGAGGTACAGGTGAGTGAGAGTTACAGGTGAGTCAGAGGTACAGGTGAGTCAGAGGTACAGGTGAGTCAGAGATACAGGTGAGTCAGAGGTACAGGTGAGTGAGAGTTACAGGTGAGTCAGAGGTACAGGTGAGTCAGAGATACAGGTGAGTCACAGGTCAGGTGAGTGAGGGGTACAGGTGAGTCAGAGATACAGGTGAGTCAGAGATACAGGTGAGTGAGAGTTACAGGTGAGTGAGGGGTACAGGTGAGTCAGAGATACAGGTGAGTCAGAGGTACAGGTGAGTGAGGGGTACAGGTGAGTCAGAGATACAGGTGAGTCACAGTTTCAGGTGAGTGAGGGGTACAGGTGAGTCAGAGATACAGGTGAGTCACAGGTTCAGGTGAGTGAGGGGTACAGGTGAGTCAGAGGTACAGGTGAGTCAGAGATACAGGTGAGTCACAGGTTCAGGTGAGTGAGGGGTACAGGTGAGTCAGAGATACAGGTGAGTCACAGGTTCAGGTGAGTGAGGTACAGGTGAGTCAGAGATACAGGTGAGTCACAGGTTCAGGTGAGTGAGGGGTACAGGTGAGTCAGAGATACAGGTGAGTCAGAGATACAGGTGAGTCACAGGTTCAGGTGAGTGAGGGGTACAGGTGAGTCAGAGATACAGGTGAGTGAGAGTTACAGGTGAGTCAGAGTTACAGGTGAGTCAGAGATACAGGTGAGTCACAGGTTCAGGTGAGTGAGGGGTACAGGTGAGTCAGAGATACAGGTGAGTCACAGGTTCAGGTGAGTGAGAGGTACAGGTGAGTCAGAGATACAGGTGAGTCACAGGTTCAGGTGAGTGAGGGGTACAGGTGAGTCAGAGATACAGGTGAGTCAGAGATACAGGTGAGTCAGAGGTACAGGTGAGTCAGAGGTACAGGTGAGTCAGAGGTACAGGTGAGTGAGAGTTACAGGTGAGTCAGAGTTACAGGTGAGTCAGAGGTACAGGTGAGTCAGAGGTTCAGGTGAGTCAGAGGTACAGGTGAGTGAGAGTTACAGGTGAGTCAGAGGTACAGGTGAGTCAGAGGTACAGGTGAGTCAGAGGTTCAGGTGAGTCAGAGGTACAGGTGAGTCAGAGGTTCAGGTGAGTCAGAGGTACAGGTGAGTCAGAGGTACAGGTGAGTGAGAGTTACAGGTGAGTCAGAGTTACAGGTGAGTCAGAGGTACAGGTGAGTCAGAGGTTCAGGTGAGTCAGAGGTACAGGTGAGTGAGAGTTACAGGTGAGTCAGAGGTACAGGTGAGTCAGAGGTACAGGTGAGTCAGAGTTCAGGTGAGTCAGAGGTACAGGTGAGTGAGAGTTACAGGTGAGTCAGAGGTACAGGTGAGTCAGAGGTACAGGTGAGTCAGAGGTACAGGTGAGTCAGAGATACAGGTGAGTCACAGGTTCAGGTGAGTGAGGGGTACAGGTGAGTCAGAGATACAGGTGAGTCACAGGTTCAGGTGAGTGAGAGGTACAGGTGAGTCAGAGATACAGGTGAGTCACAGGTTCAGGTGAGTGAGGGGTACAGGTGAGTCAGAGGTACAGGTGAGTCAGAGATACAGGTGAGTCAGAGATACAGGTGAGTCAGAGATACAGGTGAGTCAGAGGTACAGGTGAGTCAGAGGTACAGGTGAGTCAGAGATACAGGTGAGTCAGAGTTACAGGTGAGTCAGAGTACAGGTGAGTCAGAGGTTCAGGTGAGTCAGAGGTACAGGTGAGTGAGAGTTACAGGTGAGTCAGAGATACAGGTGAGTCAGAGATACAGGTGAGTCAGAGGTACAGGTGAGTGAGAGTTACAGGTGAGTCAGAGGTACAGGTGAGTCAGAGATACAGGTGAGTCAGAGATACAGGTGAGTCAGAGGTACAGGTGAGTCAGAGGTACAGGTGAGTCAGAGTTACAGGTGAGTCAGAGGTACAGGTGAGTCAGAGATACAGGTGAGTCAGAGGTTCAGGTGAGTGAGAGGTACAGGTGAGTCAGAGATACAGGTGAGTCAGAGATACAGGTGAGTCAGAGGTACAGGTGAGTCAGAGGTACAGGTGAGTCAGAGATACAGGTGAGTCAGAGTTACAGGTGAGTCAGAGGTACAGGTGAGTCAGAGGTTCAGGTGAGTCAGAGGTACAGGTGAGTGAGAGTTACAGGTGAGTCAGAGGTACAGGTGAGTCAGAGGTACAGGTGAGTCAGAGATACAGGTGAGTCAGAGATACAGGTGAGTCAGAGGTACAGGTGAGTGAGAGTTACAGGTGAGTCAGAGGTACAGGTGAGTCAGAGATACAGGTGAGTCACAGGTTCAGGTGAGTGAGGGGTACAGGTGAGTCAGAGATACAGGTGAGTCACAGGTTCAGGTGAGTGAGGGGTACAGGTGAGTCAGAGATACAGGTGAGTCACAGGTTCAGGTGAGTGAGGGGTACAGGTGAGTCAGAGATACAGGTGAGTCAGAGATACAGGTGAGTCAGAGGTACAGGTGAGTCAGAGGTTCAGGTGAGTCAGAGGTACAGGTGAGTGAGAGTTACAGGTGAGTCAGAGGTACAGGTGAGTCAGAGGTACAGGTGAGTCAGAGATACAGGTGAGTCAGAGATACAGGTGAGTCAGAGGTACAGGTGAGTGAGTTACAGGTGAGTCAGAGGTACAGGTGAGTCAGAGATACAGGTGAGTCACAGGTTCAGGTGAGTGAGGGGTACAGGTGAGTCAGAGTTACAGGTGAGTCAGGGGTACAGGTGAGTGAGAGGTACAGGTGAGTCAGGGGTACAGGTGAGTCAGAGGTACAGGTGAGTGAGAGGTACAGGTGAGTCAGGGGTACAGGTGAGTCAGAGGTACAGGTGAGTCACAGGTTCAGGTGAGTGAGGGGTACAGGTGAGTCAGAGTTACAGGTGAGTCAGAGGTACAGGTGAGTGAGAGGTACAGGTGAGTCAGAGGTACAGGTGAGTCAGAGTTACAGGTGAGTCAGAGGTACAGGTGAGTGAGAGATACAGGTGAGTCAGAGGTACAGGTGAGTCAGAGGTACAGGTGAGTCAGAGGTACAGGTGAGTCAGAGTTACAGGTGAGTCAGAGGTACAGGTGAGTCAGAGGTACAGGTGAGTCAGAGGTACAGGTGCACAAACATCTCCTCATGTCTTCCTGTCTTCACAGTTTCGATCCTCGGATCAGAGTCTTCCCCAACGGCACCCTCACCGTTCAGGCCGTGACGGACCGGGATGCCGGGGACTACCTGTGTGTGGCCCGCAACAAGATGGGCGACGACTTCGTTCAGCTGCGAGTCAATGTGCTGATGCGGCCGGCAGAGATCCAGCCCCGCCCCCAGCAGGAGGTGGTGTACGCCGGATACCTGGTCCTAGACTGTGTGGCTTCAGGGATCCCCGATCCCAACATCAGCTGGGCTGTGCCGGATGGCTCCATCCTCAACCTGGGCCTGATGAAAGATGGCGCCGGACTGGGACGGACTCGCAGGTATGAAGCCAGAAACTTTGGTTCTACCAAGCATCCACCAGAAACCACCACCATGACTGTCACTTTCAGGTATGTGGTCTTTGAGAACGGGACCCTTTACTTCAACCGCGACACTCCACCTGAAGAGGGCGACTACACCTGCCACGCCGAGAACCAGCTCGGCAAAGACCAGATGAAGGTCAGGGTGCGGGTCTCCAGTGGAGCTTCACCACCACAAATCCAGGATAAGGTCAAGACCGCCGCCCGAGTTCTTCACGGGGAAACGGCTACACTCCGGTGCATCGCCACAGGTGACCCCGCCCCCACCGTCACCTGGTGGTCTCCGTCCCACAGACTGATCCGGCCGGTCCAGGAGAAGTTCCACCTCATGCCCGATGGATCCTTGCTGGTTCAGGACATCCAGAGTTCTGATGAGGGGAACTACACCTGCAAGGCCAGCAGCAGCTCCGGACACGACCACAAGGTCATCAGGCTGGAGGTCTTAGCCCCGCCCCCTGTGCTCGGAGGTGCTGATGTCATCAAAGTGACTGCAATGGAGGATCGACCGCATTTGGTGGACTGTGCGCCGCTTGGAGTCCCGGTCGCTCACGTTCTGTGGATTCTACCGGGAAACGTGGTCCTTCCGGCGCCGTACCGCGGGGACAGACTGACGGTTCACCCAAACGGAACCTTGGAAATGCGTTCCCTGAAGAAGACGGACGCAGGCCCGCTGGTTTGTTTTGCTCGTACTGACGGTGGCGAGGTCAGGATGGAGTTTGACCTGGAGGTGAGGGAGGCACCGGCGCACAGAACCGAGAGCGTACCGCTGGCGGTGGGCGGGGCCATGTCTTTGAACTGCTCCTTTGACACACCCAGCCGTCTGACCTGGATCCTACCTGACGGCACGGTTCTGGTCCGGGGTGCTCGGCTTTTCAAGTTTTACCACCGACACGACGGCTCTCTGGTCATCAGCGACCCGTCGGCTGCAGAGTCCGGTACGTACCGGTGTCTGGGCCAGAGTTCTGCCGGGCTGCTGGAGCGAGAGGTCACCCTGACGCCCAGGAGGAAGCCAGAGATCACCAGCAGGTACCTGTCACCTGTCAGCGTCCTGACGGGGGAGACGCTGCTGCTGCACTGTCAGACCGCCGGCGGCGCCATCAGACTGGCGTGGACCCTCCCCAGCGGCGTGGTGCTGGACCGACTCCAGAGAGCCGGGCGGTACGCCGTTCTACCCAACGGCACTCTGGCCATCCGGCAGGTGTCGGTCCACGACCGCGGCCGGTACGTCTGCAGGGGCTCCAACGATGGCGGCAGCTCCCTGCTGTCCGTGTCGGTGAGCGTGGTCGGACACGCGCCGCGGATCACCAGCGCCCCTCCCTCTGTGACTTACGCCAAGCAGGGGGTCGCCGTGCAGCTGAACTGCGCGGCGACCGGCACGCCTGCGCCGGAGGTGGCGTGGGAGACCCCAGATAAGACGCGCCTCGCCGTCAGCGCCCAACCCCGGCTGTTTGGGAACAAGTATCTGCACCCTGAGGGCGCCCTGGTCATCCAGAGTCCCACTCTCAGGGATTCTGGCGTGTACCGCTGCACCGCCAGGAACCAGCTCGGCTCTGACTCCAGAACCACCGTTCTGAATGTGTTCTGAGGACCAGAACCGCTCAGTGGACAGATATGCTTTGGATCAGGAAACCATCTGACTGTTGTCAGATAAGCCACTTTGAAAGTGGACCTCTGTGTGAGGGGGAGGGTGTGAGTGACACCCCCCCCCACTGACCAAACTCAAAGGAACCTACGCCCCAATCCCCCTTACTCCCCAGCCCCAAGAAGATGAACAGGAGAGCTCCAGGCAGGAGCTTACACCGGTCTGTCTGCAGTCTGTCTGCAGTCTGTCTGCAGTCTGTCTGCGCTGCATCTGCAGTCTGTCTGCGCTGCATCTGCAGTCTGTCTGCGCTGCATCTGCAGTCTGTCTGCGCTGCATCTGCAGTCTGTCTGCCCTGCATCTGCAGTCTGTCTGCGCTGCATCTGCAGTCTGTCTGCGCTGCATCTGCAGTCTGTCTGCGCTGCATCTGCAGTCTGTCTGCGCTGCATCTGCAGTCTGTCTGCGCTGCATCTGCAGTCTGTCTGGGTCTGATCACAAGCTTTACGCAGGAGTTTTATTTCCAATTTGTTGACACGTTTACAGCAAAAAGTCAAAGAAACCAGGACAGGATTTCAAAATAAAAGCCTTCCATTGTATTTCAGAATAAAACTCATTCATACTTCAGGTGACAGTATGCAGGTTAACATCATTTTGATCCTGGAGGAAGACTAAACCATTTCTATAGGGGGGTGCTGGGACAAACCATTCCTCAAGAAGGCGGGGGGGAACCATGTAAGCTAACTGATTGTTGTAAGACTGACTCCCCACACTAAGCAGACGCACCGCAGACGGACCAGTGGAACTTAAGCCCCTCCCCCTCTCCTGCAGACCAATCCCTGGTGTTAACGGGATCAGCTGGAAGGAACCAAAGAGACCCAGTTATGAAGTGACTTATTTATGTTATTTCATGACTCTGAATCCTGGTTCTGGTTCGGTTCTGTTCTCTGGGTTTTTCTATGTCGATGATTCCATGTTTATAATAAAGCTTTGGTTTTCCCAGAACTGTCTGGCAGAGTTTTTCAGAGAGGAACTCCATGGAGAGAGGAGGACATGAGGGGGCGGGGCTTCAGTGTGGCGCCCCCTAGAGGGAGCAGCTATAATGCGATCTAGCAGAGATCTGATGCAGATGCTCAGAGATCTGCAGATCCTCCGTCATGGCTTAGGTCATGAGACGGTTGTCCCACAGGTGAACGGTTCTGTTCTGCTGCTGTCACAGAATCTTCCTCAGGGATGAAGATGATCCACAGAAACTCCACCTGCATCGGATGAAGAGGCGGTTCCCTTCAGAGTGGGAGGAGCTTAGAGAAACAAACCAGCAGTGGTGGTTCTGGAACGCAGTCGTGGTCCAAAACATCTGGAACCTCCTGAAGTCATTCCTGCAGGACGGAGCTGCTCTGCTGTCCAGTACCGGTCCAAGGGCGACTGGTACCAGTCTGAGGGCGGGTTGGTTCCGGTCCGAGGGCGACTTGGTGCGGGGTCACAGACATTGAAAGAATGCATAGACTAATCAGGGGTCCCCAACCCTCAGAATGCGTATGTACCAAGCGGCTTTCGGACCGGTACCGGTTGGGGAGTCCTGATTAATGGGAACAGCAACACATCAAAAAGGAAGAGTTGGGGACACCCAAACATCAGAAAGTGGTGCAGAGGACGCCCCAACCAAACCTCCATCTATGAGGAGTTGGGAGGGAGAATGCATTAAAGCTGCATTTCACCTGGCCCCGCCCCTTTATCATGTGGTTCCAGATCTGACTGAGTAAACACACCTGGCCAGGTAACCTGATGCATGTGTTAACCGTCCATGGTTTCCCCGTGTCAGGCGTCTGTTCCAGAGACTGGTGGAGGTCACCTGTCGGTCCAGGTGACCCACAGATCCACCTGTTCTCCAGACTCTCTCTTATTCTAGTTTTATATTTCAGTTTAATGAGAGAAAAACTCTGAACGCTCCTGATTGGTCGACCTCACAGAACCCGACCCGCTTTGACAGAACTTTGGACCCCCTGACCTGAGTCGTCTGGTTCCATCCGGATCTGAGCTGAACTCTGATTGGTCGACACAGCAGACGCACACACAGCAGGTGAGGCTGCAGAGGCTTTTATTGCCCCACGGGGGGGTGAGAGTGCAGCTGACGGAGGGCAGATG
Source organism: Oryzias javanicus (assembly GCA_003999625.1). Taxonomy (NCBI): domain Eukaryota; kingdom Metazoa; phylum Chordata; class Actinopteri; order Beloniformes; family Adrianichthyidae; genus Oryzias; species Oryzias javanicus. The sequence goes on from ML136649.1 coordinate 584,682, forward strand.
TGGAGTGACGGAGTCGGATTGGACCACAGAACTGCAGCTGGGGGTTCTGGAGTGTGTTCCACAGAAGAACCGGAGGATGCAGTGAAGCCTCCTCGCCTGAGGGGGCGCCGTGGACCGTGAGGGGGGTCCCGGCAGCCTCGCCTGAGGGGGCGCCGTGGACCGTGAGGGGGGTCCCGGCATCCTCGCCTGAGGGGGCGCCGTGGCTGCCGGGACCTCTCGGTCCAACAGTACCGGCTCATGACGGGACAGGGATGTGGATCTGTGGAGGATCCCGGATCTCCTAGTCCAGGAATCGGTCCAGCATCTTCTGGATGTTCTGGAAGGCGTCCCGGTCCAGGTAGTCTGCCCGTCCCGCCTCCCACCTGCGGCGGTGCTGCAGCTCCTCCCCCTCTGCCGCCCCCTGCTGGGAGGAAGACCACGTCAGGACAACATCTCCACCTGGTGTTGGGAAGCGTCGGTTCCGTACAGGCGGAGCCGATCCGTGTCCGGCTGCATCCTCGCTCGAAGGCGGATCCTCTGGTCTCCCGGAGCGTCCCGCCTCCTCCAGCAGCTGTGTGGGCCGGGTCTGTGACATCACAGCTACATCATACGTCAGACCAGAACGGATCCGGACCTGGTTCTGGAGCGGAGCGGTGAAGTGTGGCAGCAGAGAGCTGCAGACGTCCAGATGGTCTCTGACAGGAACCTCAGCTCGCTGCTCCGGGACCTGCAACAGAACCGGGATGACCCAGTGGAACCGCTGGTTCTGTAGGACGTCCACGCAGACCGGCCTCCGTACCCACATCCTCTCGATTCTCCTGCTGGACGGTTTCCCCACCGAGTGGTTCCGGTGTTCCCTCCACCACAGGTCGTAGAACCTCTCCGTCCCGTTTGCGGGCCGGTCCTCCTCCCGCCGGCTCCACGGCTTCCCCGCTCCGGTGAAGTGGATGATCTTTGCCCCGTGGCCAAACCTGCGTGGGACGTTTGTTCAGGTTCTGGACCGGTGCCGCCATCGTCATGGAGACGGTTCCGTCAGACTCACCGGTGGAACGCCGGCAGGTAGCTGTAGGCGGAGCTGGAGGTCAGGTTGTAGAGGACCGGCAGACGTTTGGAGATGTCCTCCTCCGACCAGCGCCAGAAGAAGGAGTTCAGGAGGTCCTGGTCTCCTCCTGAGAGAGGACACGCTTCACTGACACAGAACACACACGCATGCACGCCCTCGTTTGGTTCTGACCCACAACGCCGCCGCGCTGCCCGGCGTGCCGCAGGATCCTGGAGTGGGTCCGGAGGGACGGCCGGAACACAAAGACGCCGGAGTTGAAGCAGTCCGGCCAGGCGGGGTCGGGCGCCGCCGACAGCTCCTCCCTCTGGAACAGGTCATCCACGTTACACAGAACCTGCAGAACACCGGGTCAGAACGTCAGAGGTCTGCAGGAGGATGTGGTTCTGACCAACAGGGTCAGAGAATGTCTACAGGAAAATGTGGTTCTGATCCACCGGGTCAGAACATCAGAGATCTACAGGAGAATGTGGTTCTGATCAACCGGGTCAGAGCGTCAGAGGTCTACAGGAGAATGTGGTTCTGATCAACTGGGTCAGAGCGTCAGAGGTCTACAGGAGAATGTGGTTCTGATCAATCGGGTCAGAACGTCAGAAGTCTACAGGAGAATGTGGTTCTGACCAACAGGGTCAGAGAATGTCTACAGGAGAATGTGGTTCTGACCAACCGGGTCAGAGAATGTCTACAGGAGAATGTCGTTCTGATCAACCGGGTCAGAGCGTCAGAGGTCGACAGGAGGATGTGGTTCTGATCAACCGGGTCAGAACATCAGAGATCTACAGGAGAATGTGGTTCTGGCCAACCGGGTCAGAGAATGTCTACAGGAGAATATGGTTCTGACCAACCGGGTCAGAGAATGTCTACAGGAAAATGTGGTTCTGATCAACAGGGTCAGAATATCAGAGGTCCACAGGAGAATGTGGTTCTGAACAACCGGGTCAGCACGTCAGAGGTCTACAGGAGGATGTGGTTCTGATCAACCGGGTCAGAGCGTCAGAGGTCTACAGGAGGATGTGGTTCTGATCAACCGGGTCAGAGCGTCAGAGGTCGACAGGAGAATGTGGTTCTGATCAACCGGGTCAGAACATCAGAGATCTACAGGAGAATGTGGTTCTGATCAACCGGGTCAGAGGTCGACAGGAGAATGTGGTTCAGACCAACCGGGTCAGAGCGTCAGAGATCTACAGGAGAATGTGGTTCTGACCAACCGGGTCAGAGCGTCAGAGATCTACAGGAGAATGTGGTTCTGATCAACTGGGTCAGAGCGTCAGAGGTCTACAGGAGAATGTGGTTCTGATCAACCGGGTCAGAGGTCGACAGGAGAATGTGGTTCTGATCAACCGGGTCAGAACATCAGAGGTCTACAGGAGAATGTGGTTCTGATCAACCGGGTCAGAGGTCGACAGGAGAATGTGGTTCTGATCAACCGGGTCAGAACATCAGAGGTCGACAGGAGAATGTGGTTCTGACCAACCGGGTCAGAACATCAGAGGTCGACAGGAGAATGTGGTTCTGATCAACCGGGTCAGAACATCAGAGATCTGCAGGAGAATGTGGTTCAGACCAACCGGGTCAGAACATCAGAGATCTACAGGAGAATGTGGTTCTGGCCAACCGGGTCAGAGCGTCAGAGGTATACAGGAGAATGTGGTTCTGACCAACCGGGTCAGAGAATGTCTACAGGACAATGTGGTTCTGATCAACCGGGTCAGAACATCAGAGATCTACAGGAGGATGTGGTTCTGACCAACCGGGTCAGAGCGTTCGAGATCTACAGGAGAATGTGGTTCTGACCAACCGGGTCAGAGTGTTCGAGATCTACAGGAGAATGTGGTTCTGATCAACCGGGTCAGAACATCAGAGATCTACAGGAGAATGCGGTTCTGACCAACCGGGTCAGAACATCAGAGGTCTACAGGAGAATGTGGTTCTGACCAACCGGGTCAGAACATCAGAGGTCCACAGGAGAATGTGGTTCTGAACAACCGGGTCAGCACGTCAGAGGTCTACAGGAGAATGTGGTTCTGAACAACCGGGTCAGCACGTCAGAGGTCTACAGGAGAATGTGGTTCTGAACAACCGGGTCAGAACATCAGAGGTCTACAGGAGAATGTGGTTCTGAACAACCTGGTCAGAACATCAGAGGTCTACAGGAGAATGTGGTTCTGATCAACCGGGTCAGAGCATCAGAGGTCTACAGGAGAATGTGGTTCTGATCAACCGGGTCAGAACATCAGAGGTCTACAGGAGAATGTGGTTCTGATCAACCGGGTCAGAGAAGGTCTACAGGAGAATGTGGTTCTGAACAACCTGGTCAGAACATCAGAGGGTCTACAGGAGAATGTGGTTCTGATCAACCGGGTCAGAGCATCAGAGGTCTACAGGAGAATGTGGTTCTGATCAACTGGGTCAGAACATCAGAGGTCTACAGGAGAATGTGGTTCTGATCAACCGGGTCAGAGCATCAGAGGTCTACAGGAGGATGCGGTTCTGATCCGGTCAGAACATCAGAGGTCTACAGGAGAATGCGGTTCTGATCTGGTCAGAACCTCAGAGGTCTACAGGAGAATGTGGTTCTGATCAACCGGGTCAGAGAAGGTCTACAGGAGAATGTGGTTCTGATCAACTGGGTCAGAACATCAGAGGTCTACAGGAGAATGTGGTTCTGATCAACCGGGTCAGAGCATCAGAGGTCTACAGGAGGATGCGGTTCTGATCCGGTCAGAACATCAGAGGTCTACAGGAGAATGTGGTTCTGATCAACCGGGTCAGAGAAGGTCTACAGGAGAATGTGGTTCTGAACAACCTGGTCAGAACATCAGAGGTCTACAGGAGAATGTGGTTCTGATCAACCGGGTCAGAGCATCAGAGGTCTACAGGAGAATGTGGTTCTGATCAACTGGGTCAGAACATCAGAGGTCTACAGGAGAATGTGGTTCTGATCAACCGGGTCAGAGCATCAGAGGTCTACAGGAGGATGCGGTTCTGATCCGGTCAGAACATCAGAGGTCTACAGGAGAATGCGGTTCTGATCTGGTCAGAACCTCAGAGGTCTACAGGAGAATGTGGTTCTGATCAACCGGGTCAGAGAAGGTCTACAGGAGAATGTGGTTCTGATCAACTGGGTCAGAACATCAGAGGTCTACAGGAGAATGTGGTTCTGATCAACCGGGTCAGAGCATCAGAGGTCTACAGGAGGATGCGGTTCTGATCCGGTCAGAACATCAGAGGTCTACAGGAGAATGCGGTTCTGATCCGGTCAGAACCTCAGAGGTCTACAGGAGAATGTGGTTCTGATCCGGTCAGAACCTCAGACTGGTCTCCATCTTGAGATCTTATCAGCTTCAGTGAAGGTCACCACGTGAGAATGAGGTTCTGATCCGGTCAGAACCTCAGACTGGTCTCCATCTTGAGATCATCTCAGACCAACAGTTGGTCCTATCAGCTTCAGTGAAGGTCACCACGTGAGAATGTGGTTCTGATCCGGTCAGAGCGTTCGAGATCTACAGGAGAATGTGGTTCTGATCCGGTCAGAACCTCAGAAGTCTACAGATAGAATGTGGTTCTGATCCGGTCAGAACCTCAGACTGGTCTCCATCTTGGGATCTTATCAGCTTCAGTGAAGGTCACCACGTGAGAATGTGGTTCTGATCCGGTCAGAACCTCAGACTGGTCTCCATCTTGAGATCTTATCAGCTTCAGTGAAGGTCACCACGTGACCTCTGTTTGTTGACCTTCTGTTTCCATGGTGACCTCCATCGGAGCTTCATGGAGGAGAACAGGAGACCAGAGGAAGAAGATCCAAACCCTCCAGCAGAACCAGACGGTCTGATGAGACCGGGTGTCGGTCCACGTTGACACGTGTGATGCATTCTGGGAAATTGTTTACATTCTGGTGCACACACACCATGTGACCTTTGGTTCTGCTCTATGGTCTGTAAACAAAGCCCTATAGGACAGGAGGTCCGGTTTCAGCAGGTTTCCAGTCGGTCTCGGTCTGACTGGAGCTTAAGATGAACAGATCGGGTTTGGTTCCTGAGTCCGGTTCTTGTTCCTGACCCAGCCTGAAAGTTCAGAGGGATCTGCTGAGACTCTGTCCATCTGGAGTCTAACGGAGACGCTGAAGTTCTGACCGTCCAGTCCAGAGGTGGACCTTCAGTCCAGACTAAACCGTCATGGATCAAACTGTTCAGCTGGTGGACTGAGAAAGTCCTGGTGTTCAACAGAGATCCTCACAAGTCCGGTTTGTCCAGGTCCAAGTCACGTCTGAAGTCTTTCTGTTTAGATGCAGTTCTCAAAGGGGGGTTCATTAAACTCCGCCCACAATGACCTCCTTGTCCATTAAACTCTTTCTGGTTCCAAGAACCTTCACTTCGGAGACTATGACCCCACATGCAGAGCGTCTTTAGTGGGCGTGTCCCACCGGCTGTCAGTCTGGTTTGTCCCGCCTATCTGCCCACTTCAAAGAGGCTGAATGATGTCACATCCTGTTTAGACAGCCGTGACCACGGCGTTGAAAGCTGTTGTTGAACGGAAGTCCTCAAACATCTGAACCTCGCGGTTCTTCAGGTCAAACCCTTAAGACGTTAAAGTTCCTCAAACATCTAAACCTCGCGGTTCTTCAGGTCAAACCTTTAACCAGAGAGATGTTAAAGTTCCTCAAACATCTGAACCTCGTGGTTCTTCAGGTCAAACCTTTAACCAGAGACATGTTAAAGTTCCTCAAACATCTGAACCTCTCGGTTCTTCAGGTCAAACCCTTAAGATGTTAAAGTTCCTCAAACATCTAAACCTCGCTGTTCTTCAGGTCAAACCTTTGACCAGAGACATGTTAAAGTTCCTCAAACATCTAAACCTCGCGGTTCTTCAGGTCAAACCTTTAACCAGAGAGACGTTAAAGTTCCTCAAACATCTGAACCTCGCGGTTCTTCAGGTCAAACCTTTAACCAGAGAGACGTTAAAGTTCCTCAAACATCTGAACCTCGCGGTTCTTCAGGTCAAACCTTTAAAACCTCCGGGTTCTTCAGGTCAACCTTTAACCAGAGAGATGTTAAAGTTCCTCAAACATCTAAACCTCGCGGTTCTTCAGGTCAAACCCTTAAGATGTTAAAGTTCCTCAAACATCTGAACCTCGTGGTTCTTCAGGTCAAACCTTTAACCAGAGAGATGTTAAAGTTCCTCAAACATCTGAACCTCGTGGTTCTTCAGGTCAAACCTTTAACCAGAGAGATGTTAAAGTTCCTCAAACATCTAAACCTCGCGTTCTTCAGGTCAAACCTTTAACCAGAGAGATGTTAAAGTTCCTCAAACATCTGAACCTCGTGGTTCTTCAGGTCAAACCTTTAACCAGAGAGACGTTAAAGTTCCTCAAACATCTAAACCTCGCGGTTCTTCAGGTCAAACCCTTAAGACGTTAAAGTTCCTCAAACATCTAAACCTCGCGGTTCTTCAGGTCAAACCTTTAACCAGAGAGACGTTAAAGTTCCTCAAACATCTAAACCTCGCGGTTCTTCAGGTCAAACATCTGAACCTCGCGGTTCTTCAGGTCAAACCTTGGAGTCTCCAGTCGCTTGAACTCACCAGCGTGTCTGCCTCCAGGAACACACATTTGCTGAACTGAGTCAGAGTCCAGCACTGGATCTTGGCGAGGCCTTGCTCGGGGTGTCTCCATGGAGACGGGGAGGGATGCTGGTCCTCGCCACGGACGGGGTCCACCGGGACGACCTCGTCAAAGTCGGCGTGCAGGGAGAACCTGGAGGAGGTAAAACCTGTCAGGACGCCGTCGCTGACCGGCGGACGCCGTTCCGGCCGCAGACCCACCTGCACTGCTCGGAGACGTTTGGGGTAACCATGACGACGATGGGCCGAGTCGTCCCGTGGCGCCGCAGGCTGCGAGCGACGACCGCGGCGCCCTGAGAGCTGGGGTCTGAGGTGACCAGAGTCACAAACGCCTGGTCTGCTGCAGCAGGACAGACGGGAGAAGGTGAGGTTTGAACCCAACAGCTGTGGATCAGCGTCTGCCCCAACTCCCAAAAACAAGGTGTAGTTCTACAGAAAGTTCTGGAACATATTCGGGCAGAGGTTTCCGGAAAAACCCGACCAATCAGAACCTGGCAGATGGGTCAGAACCCCTACTGAACCCCCCTTCATCTGTCTCCAACTGTCAGCACTAAAAGACCCGTCTGGACCCCTTAGACCAGAACCCAGAGGGAACAGTTTCAGAAATAAGAGATCCTGTTCCAGCTGGTCCCCTCCAGGTTCTGGTTCCAGGTCCAAACACCTCCTCACCTACCTGGCATCGCTGAGCTGGGGGCTCGGTCTGCTGGAGTCGGGACGACGCTGTCTGCAGCTCAGCGTGTCGGGGGCCGGCTGGTCGTTCAACCAGCATGGGGGGGGGCGGGGTTGTTTGTTCTCCTCGGGACCTCCCCCTGCTGATGGAACGGGCCGCTCCACCGACTCTCCACAGGTGAATCAATGAAAGGAGATGATGAGTTGAACCCATGAATCCAGAAACCAATAATCCTGATCCAGACAGCAGAACCTCGACTCGACCTGCTGAAGAACTGCAGGAGAAAGGTCAAAGGTCATGTTGACCTTCACTCACGGTTAACAGGAAGTCTTCTGTGTCCACAACGTGGAGGTTCTGACCCGGTCCACCGCTGCACCACAGCACAGTTCATGAAGGGAAGAACAGAACATCAATAAAATCAGTTTTACTGTCAAAATAATATTAGATTCTCTCATTTAAAATACGTTTAAATTAGTGTTTAAAACATAATCTTGTTTTTCTTCGTCTCAGTTTAGATTTTTCAGTTTATCACTTTATTTCTTTATTTCTTTGTTGTGTTTATTTACGTTTTTCTGTTTTTTTTATGTCAGATTTTCACTCAAGTTTGAATTCGCCTCTTCCTCGCAAGGGCTTATGGGACGTCGGGGTGGGGGCTGTGCTGTGATTCGTCAGGACACTCCTACAAAATGGCGGTCTCCGTGGTCAGTGTGTTTGGCTGAGGTTCGGACACGGTCCGGGTTCTGTCGGTTCCGTTCCGTCTCTAGGCAGCAGCTGCGTGTTTTCCCGCGCTGCGGTGTTCCGGGTCGGGTTCTGTTGGGTCTGGACCCGTCCGGACCGAGGCTCCGAGGAGCAGCGATATGTCCGCGCGAGCTCCCTCAGGTACGAGCTGCTGAGCTGGCACAAACCCCGCCCCCTCCGCGCGTGAGGGTCAGAGAGTTAGAGATCGTGTGTGCAGACAGATGCTCCACTCCGTCCCCATTTCTCTGACTCGTTTACTACCGTTTGTTTGACGGAGGTTCTGTGATGTTCGAGCGTTTCTGGACGCTCGGAACCAGCGTCCCAGCAGAACTTCATGTCCACAGAAGGTCAGATCTGGGGTCCTAAACTGATTTAACAAGAGGTTCAGTAAATCTTTCCGCTTGGCAGACCGGGTCAGAACATGCAAATACATTCGGACAACATTTCACTTTTCTGTTCCTTTATTTTACCGCAATGTGTTGTTAAATTGGCAAATAACTTTTTAGTTTAGTGTCCCAAGTGTTTCTCTGGTTCATTTTTGTACAAAAATTCTTAAATATACATAACTACGTTGGAGAGTAAAAACATATTTTATAGACTTCTTTGTAATGCAATATGTGCTCTTTCATAAACTTTAACATAATGAATGTCACTTATAGTACACATTTATTCATAATATGTTTCATAATTGTGTTAACTCTCTGTTATACAGCCCATAGCAGTAGGTTATAATTAATGCTACACATTGAACAAACCATTATTTCAATAATCCACGATTATTTTCACTGATTAGTCGACTAATCGGGTCATGGACAAACTGCATGTAAAGCACAGATCTTAACCATCATTAACTTTAAACTAACTAAAAACTGAAAATATAGCGTTACCTGCAATAATGTTAGTGTGAATGCTGAAGATGCTGAAGGTGATGGGTAAATCACTGAAGCTGAAAGCCAGCTAAAATATTAGTTAATGCCAACTTAGCCTGAAAAAAATGTCTAAATTAGCTACAAAAAACTAGCATGTAGCCTACCCTCGCCCATCAGTACCCGGGTCAGGCTCCGGCACCCCCGCGACCCCAAAAGGGACAAAGCAGCTAAGAAAATGGACAAAAAGGAGGAACGATGAATGAATGTAGCTGAAATATTAGCTAAACTCTAAAATAGTTTAAAAAAACTGAAAAATACAAAATTAGCTAAACGGCTAGCATGTAGCTGACATATTAGCTAAACTCTAAATAGTTTTAAAAAAATGAATACAAATTAGCTAAAACGGCTAGCATGTAGCTGACATATTAGCTAAACTCTAAAATAGTTAAAAAAAACTGAAAAAATACAAAATTAGCTAAAACGGCTAGCATGTAGCTGAAATATTAGCTAAACTCTAAAATAGTTTAAAAAAATGAAAAATACAAAATTAGCTAAAACGACTAGCATGTAGCTGACATATTAGCTAAACTCTAAAATAGTTTTAAAAAAACTGAAAAATACAAAATTAGCTAAAACAGCTAGCATGTAGCTGACAATTAGCTAAACTCTAAAATAGTTTTAAAAAACTGAAAATACAAAATTAGCTAAAACGGCTAGCATGTAGCTGACATATTAGCTAAACTCTAAAATAGTTTAAAAAAAACTGAAAATTCAAAATTAGCTAAAACGGCTAGCATGTAGCTGACATATTAGCTAAACACTAAAATAGTTTTAAAAACTGAAAAATTCAAAATTAGCTAAAACGGCTAGCATGTAGCTGACATATTAGCTAAAATCTAATATAGTTTTAAAAAACTGAAAAATACAAAATTAGCTAAAACGGCTAGCATGTAGCTGACATATTAGCTAAACTCTAAAATAGTTTAAAAAAAACTGAAAAATTCAAAATTAGCTAAAACGGCTAGCATGTAGCTGACATATTAGCTAAACACTAAAATAGTTTAAAAAAACTGAAAAATACAAAATTAGCTAAAACGGCTAGCATGTAGCTGAAATATTAGCTAAACTCTAAAATAGTTTAAAAAAACTGAAAAAATACAAAATTAGCTAAAACGGCTAGCATGTAGCTGACATATTAGCTAAACTCTAAAATAGTTTTAAAAAACTGAAAAATACAAAATTAGCTAAAACGGCTAGCATGTAGCTGACATATTAGCTAAACTCTAAAATAGTTTTAAAAAAATGAAAAATACAAAAATAGCTAAAACGGCTAGCATGTAGCTGACATATTAGCTAAACTCTAAAATAGTTTAAAAAAACTGAAAAATACAAAATTAGCTAAAACGGCTAGCATGTAGCTGACATATTAGCTAAACTCTAAAATAGTTTAAAAAAAATGAAAAAATAAAAAATTTGCTAAAACGGCTAGCATGTAGCTGACATATTAGCTAAACTCTAAAATAGTTTAAAAAAAACTGAAAAATACAAAATTAGCTAAAACGGCTAGCATGTAGCTGACATATTAGCTAAACTCTAAAATAGTTTTAAAAAAAATGAAAAATACAAATTAGCTAAAACGGCTAGCATGTAGCTGACATATTGGCTAAACTCTAAAATAGTTTTAAAAAATGAAAAATACAAAATTAGCTAAAACGGCTAGCATGTAGCTGACATATTAGCTAAACTCTAAAATAGTTTAAAAAAAACTGAAAAATACAAAATTAGCTAAAACGGCTAGCATGTAGCTGTCATATTAGCTAAACTCTAAAATAGTTTAAAAAAACTGAAAAAATACAAAATAGCTAAAACGGCTAGCATGTAGCTGACATATTAGCTAAACTCTAAAATAGTTTAAAAAAAACTGAAAAATACAAAATTAGCTAAAACGGCTAGCATGTAGCTGACATATTAGCTAAACTCTAAAATAGTTTTAAAAAAAATGAAAAATACAAAATTAGCTAAAACGGCTAGCATGTAGCTGACATATTAGCTAAACTCTAAAATAGTTTTAAAAAAATGAAAAATACAAATTATCTAAAACGGCTAGCATGTAGCTGACATATTAGCTAAACTCTAAAATAGTTTAAAAAAAACTGAAAAATACAAAATTAGCTAAAACGGATAGCATGTAGCTGACATATTAGCTAAACTCCAAATTACCCTAAACATCCTTAATAAAAGCCAAAATAGTCCTTAAAGCTAGCAGAATGCTGATATAACTTTACTACACTCAGACTCCATATAATATAGAGGAACAACTAATCAACTATTAAATTAGTCGACTATTTTAATGGTCGATTACTCGTTGATTAGTCGACTAATCTGCCATCACCTCCATCCACTCTGATCATTTCAGTCTCTGAACCAGCAGAAGCTTCCGTCCACTTATTGTTTACTCGTCTGCTTCTCTCGTTTTAGACAGCATTAGCACACCGCTCTGCTGATTGAAGGAACCGGTCCACATGTAGCTGTCCTCACGTGTACCTGTTCAGAAATCACTGTGGGTAAAGATGAATGTACCATCATACTGGATAAAAGGTTCTCATGGTCCGGAACCAGAGGACCCCTGATGTAGTTAGTGGATGTTTAGCTGTTGAACTGGGAAGAACTTACCTGATCCCTCTTCTGGTACCGCTCCAGAACTTCATCCATCCTCACTGATCTCAACTCTATTTGATCCCACAGAAGACCTCCAGCAGGTCCTGAAGGACGAAGAAGCTCCTGCTGAGGAGCCGTTCTGGAACCAGGACAGCTGGAACCAGGACAGCTGGAACCAGGACAGTTGGAACCAGAAGGGACCAGAATCCCCAGAGATCAAGGAAGAGCACGAGGAACTGAATATCCTGGTGATTAAAGAAGAACCAGAATTTCTGCAGGCTAAAGAAGAACAGGATGAAGACGGAGAGAGGGAGCTCCCCCTGCTGGACCACCCAGAAGGTACGCGTGTTTAGAACCTTCAGGTTCTGTTTGGTCAGGTTTGGACCTGTGTTTTGGTTTCTAGAGCTCCTGATCCATAATGGACCTCATGCTGAACTTCAAAGCACATCTCCGAGCAACTCAAGAACAACGGAATCTTCATGGATCAAGGAGGAGCCAGAAGATCCAGAACTTCCAGGGGTCCACGGAGGCCATGATGCTGGCGGGCTCAAAGAGGAGGCGGGTCTGCTGGACATGAACAAACAGCTGGTCCTAAAGTTACACAGAATAGGTATGTAGAACTCAGGATCGGGTCTGGAACCGGAGAGTTCCTTCAACTCAAATGTTCTCGTCCCATGAAATCCTTCCAAACTCTATCCTTCATCAGAGCAAAACATAATGGTTCTCTGGAAGATCTTTCGCAACAATCCCTTTGTCTCGCAGACCCAGATCTTTGCAGGTTTGGGGTTGTAGATGTTTCCAGACGAACAGGGTCTCCAGATTGAAACGCTGACTCAGCTTTGAAATATGAGAAAGTTCTGGGTTGAACGCTCTGCAAGAGTCTGCCGGACTGAACCAGACACTGACGGGTCTCCTGGGACCCTCAGGATGGTGGGGAAGTTCACATCTCAGATGCTTAGTTTGTCCCTGGAGGCGGAGCCTCATTTGGCTACAGAGAAGATGAAGTCTGGACCCAAACTTGGTTCTCTGAAAAAGAAGCACGGTCCTCTCCAAGATGTAAGAAATCTCAGACAATCGGAGAAGAAGTTCTCTCACAAACGTTCACAGACCCTTATTGACCCATTTGTCCCAAATGATTAGACCCGTCAGTTTGAGACCCGTGGTCTATGAGACGATGTGGAGAATAGATGCTGTCGGGTCTCTCGTCTTCACGTAGTTAACGTGATTCCAATGGCTAGAACGTGGAGCCGGGTTACTTGTTAGAACCAGCTAAATGTTCCAGAAGTTCTTGAATTTCTTGAACTCTCTGTTGGATCTTCTGTTTCAGATTCCCTGCAGCCACCCGAGCATCTGCTTTCAGATGTTTGCCAGGATTGGCAAGGAACCCCTCTAGAGGATGCTCCAGCAAACGGGAGGCGGATCAGAGGCGGTAGCTACGAGGCAGTGCCAGAGACCGGTTCTACCGACACAGGTGTGGAGGCCCCGTTGATCGATCACGTCACACCTTCAGGTCAGACAGACGGAGGAGCGTCTGGCGGGAGGCCTGCCCGGAAGCCGCACTGGTGCCAGGAATGCGGAAAGAGTTTCACCCAGCACAGTTCTTTGACGGCACACATGAGGATCCACACGGGTGAGAGGCCCTTCACCTGTCCCACCTGTGGAAAGAGCTTCAGCCAGAAGAGCCGCTTGTTGATACACGGCCGGATCCACACAGGTGTGAAGCCCTTTTCCTGTGACACCTGTGGAAAGGGCTTCAGTCAGCGGTACGGCCTGCTGCGCCACACCCAGTCGCACACCGGGGAGAGGCCACACGCCTGCCAGCTCTGCAAGAAAAGCTTCGGGCAGAGTTATCATCTGAAGAAGCACATGAGACTTCACTCCCACCTGGACTCCTGCAAAACCCGTGACCACGACCAGGGCGGTCCCACGGAGGAGTGGCCGTTCTCCTGTGACACCTGTGGAAAAGGCTTTCATCGGAGTACGGATTTGCTGTGCCACACGAGGATGCACTCGGACGACAGTCCGTATTCCTGCCACACCTGTGGGAAAGAGTTTGCTCGAACTCGAGACTTGTGTCACCACACGAGGCTGCACACGGGTGAGCGGCCCTTCCTCTGCAACACTTGTGGGAAAGGATTTCGCAGGAACTCCGACCTGTTGTCCCACCTGCGGGCCCACTCCCAGGAAAAGGCCTTTCCTTGTGGGACTTGTGGTAAAACATTGAGCAGTCGGCAGCAGCTGCTGCGCCACACCTGGACCCACACCGGCGGTAAGCCCTTTGCCTGCCAAAGCTGCGGGAAGACCTTTGGGCAGAGCTACCACCTGCTGTACCACATGAGGACGCACACGGGCGAGCGCCCGTACTCCTGTGAGACCTGCGGTAAGAGCTTCTGCCAGAACAGCGATTTGGACCACCACCGGAGGATTCACACCGGCGAGAAGCCGTACACTTGCCAAACCTGCGGCTTAAGGTTCCGCCGCAGCAGCGACTTGTCGCGCCACGCGAGGACGCACACGGACGAGCGGCCGTACTCCTGTGAGACCTGCGGCAAAGGGTTCAAGCGACGTGGTCATTTGTCGAGCCACGCGAGGACTCACGAAGAGAAGGAGCAGCTTGAGTAGCAAAGAACAGCGTTGGTTGGAAGGGTCTTCGTGTGTCGGCATCTGCTTTGACCGGACTCTTTGTTTCATTTGGAACTGCTCTGGTTTGTTCACAGACTCATAACTTTAGGCAGCTTTCATGGAGACTAACTCTTACCCAATTGTCCTCTTGTCTTCAGATTTTTGTAAAGAAGAAATATGCTAATAAATCAATATTTTCTGTTCTGTAGCTCTTTGTTATGTTTCTGGTTTGAGGGTCGCCCATCCTTTTCACAAGACTACAGAGAGTACTTTGGGATTTGAACCCTCAACAAACCTCAGATTAAAACAAAGATTGACAATTGGAGTTCCAACGTGTGCAGAGAGACGTTTGGAGAACTTTCAGGCATCATTCAGTCATCTCTCACTGTGACTGCTTTTGTTGTGAAGAATCAACCCTACATCCTCCACATTCAACCGAAAACTGTGATTGGCTTTAGAAGAACATCAAGATACGCTCAAATGAACGGCTCCTCAAAGTTTAACGGAACAAAGAACCTCAAATCCTGCTAGAATTTGTCTTTGGGAAAATAACTCGACTGATTTTTCACAATAAGAGTCTGAAGTTTGTCAGTAACATCTGAGCTGATGGCTCTTTTTATTCAGGATTCTCATGAATCTGTCATGTTTCTGGATTAAAGCTTGTTCATAAAAGGTAAAACAAACTTCACGATGGATCTGTGTCTGGTTCTGATTGATTCAGAACGTTGACTCCTTCTGTTCTCACGCTAACAGTCGTGGTTCAGAACCAACATTGGGACTCAACACTAATGGACTGTTCTTGGGAACAGAGACCTGAGCTGCATTTGTACCACCAAACATCTGTTTCTGACTCTGACTGAAGCAGAGCTGAGGACCCATAACCTGACCAGGTGAGACCATGTCCTCAGGAGATCCTGAAACAGCTAAAAAAACAAATGCAATGTTGACAAAAAGACTCAGCAAAAGGTCCAAAAACCAGTGAAGGACGATTCTTTGAACCCAAATCAGGAGGAAAAGTGAGTGCAGAGGAGGAGGAGATCTACTGCCACCTACTGGTCATACAATGAAGAGGTCACAGCTGCAGGTGTTCTGCTTTGGTTTCATCTTCAGACGTTGGTAAATATAGAGATGGGTTCCTGTGTTCTAATAGAACCCAGATAAAAACACAAGATGTCATCATGTATTCTTTAGAAATCTTGATGATAATAAAAGTATTTTTGCTTCATAAAAAGGGAGGTTGGGGTGTGAATCTGAACCAGATCAGATCTGAACATTGGCTCAGGTTTTACGTTTTTTTAAACATTGATAACTTTATACATCATACATCTCTGATCTAATGCTGTTTTTCTTTCATTTTTCCCCAATTAAGCTTGATTATTCTAAGAAGAACATCCTCCTCTGGGATGTGATTCTCCTGGATTACTATAATCTTCAAACACGGCTACACTGTAACATCATAATAAAATGTATAAAAACTAGATAGACTGAAGGAGATGAAGGAAACTACAGTCTGTGAAGATGCCACTTTGAAAAAGTCCAGGAAAAAAGTAAACAAAACAGTATCTGCTATTGACTTATTAAAAACCTTCAAGGTTTGATCCTCTAAATAAAAAACGAACTATCCGTTCATTTGTTTGGTCTTTTTACATACATTCCAGCTGCTACAGGTTGCTGTAAACGTGTTTCCTTTAATTTATAGTCTTTATTTTTATTGAATATCCACTTAATTTGAATTTCTTCTTTGTTTACATTTTTTTTGAAGATTTTTTGTGATATATATATTTTTTGCACTGCTTTTATTTTGAAACACCGCACAGGAAGTGGAGATATCTGGCGCCTCGTGAAAGTGAACTTATCGCGAGACCGGAGTCCAGCACGCGTCCTTCAGAACCGGCGTTCTCGTGGAGGTCTTTCTGCAGTCTGGACTCTTCGGTTCCGGTCGGAGGATCTTCGTGTTCGTTTTCAGGTCCGTTTGAATAAACTTTATTGACACGTCAGACCTGCACGTTCAAACCCCGCGGCTGACTCACCCACTTCCGGTTCTGTCTGGAGTCACGGTCCAAACTTCACAGGCACGCGCACAGTTAATGAACGCAGGTGTTCTGGTTCTTCTCTGGACTGGGATCGGTTCTGAAGCTTTCAATTAGGTTTTTTCTGGTTTTATTAGGAGAGTTCAGAGTACAGATCCAGGTTCTGAGGTCAGAGGAATCCGGGTCAAATCCAGGTTCTAAAAAACACAATTCCTGATCAGACCAGGGTTCTGAGTTCAGACAAGTTCGAATCAGAACCAGGTTCTAAGCTCAGACAAACCGGGTCAGATCCAGGTTCTGAGCAGACTCAGTCCCTGTTCCGAGCTCAGAGAAATCCCAGTCAGATCCAGGTTCTGAGCTTAGATGAACCTGGATCAGATACAGGTTCTGAGGAGACTCAGGCCCGGGTCAGATCCCGGTTCTGATCCAGGTTTTGAGCAGACTCGGACCTGGGTCTGATCCAGGTTCTAATCCAGGTTCTGAGCAGACTCAGACCCGGATCAGATCCTGGTTCTGAACAGACTCAGGCCCAGGTCTGATCCCGGTTCTGAGCAGACTCATACCTGGGTCTGATCCAGGTTCTGATCCAGGTTCTGATCCCGGTTCTGAGCAGACTGGGGCCCGGGTCCGATCCGGGTTCTGAGCAGACTCATACCCGGGTCTGATCCCGGTTCTGAGCAGACTCAGATCCGGGTCTGATCCAGGTTCTGATCCAGGTTCTGATCCAGGTTCTGAACAGACTCGGACCCGGTTCGGAGCTGACAGAACATCAGCAGAACCTGATGAGAACCCTCCTCCGGGTGATCCGTGTTCTGATCTTCAGTCACAGTGTAATCTCCATGTTTACATTGTTATCATCAAAGGGTTATCAGTGGGCGGAGCTAAACTGTAAATTCTCTGTATTCATACAGGAAAAGACATGCATGTATTTCAAAATAAAAGACCTAAACTGTCCAGGTTTTTGTTTCAAACTTCCAGCAACACCTGAACGCACCGCGGCGCGCGGTACTTCCTGATCCACGGGGGGCGGGGCTCTGACTGGTCACATGACCCAAACATGTAAAGACTGAAGCGTGTATGGAGGTTCTTCAGACCGTGGTCTCTGCTCTGCAGGGGACTGGAATGGCCGCTCAGACTCCGCCCCCTCTGCTGCTGCTGCTGCTGGTTGGCTGGAGCTCCGCGTCTCTCCAGGAGACCCGGAAACCCAACTTTGTCCTGATGATGGTGGACGACCTGGGAATGGGAGATCTGGGCTGCTACGGGAACACCTCCCTCAGGTGAAGCCGGCCCGCACGTGGTGGTGATGATGTCATCGTTTTCTCCCCCCCGCTCTCCGTGCCCCTCAGGACCCCCAACATCGACCGGCTGGCTCTGGAGGGGGTCAGGCTGACCCAGCACATCGCCGCGGCCAGCCTCTGCACGCCGAGCAGGGCGGCGTTTCTGACGGGACGGTACCCCGTCAGATCAGGCAGGTAGAGGGGCGGGGCCTCCCTCCTGAAAGGAGGCTAACCCTAAACTTGAGGGTTCCTCTGCTGCAGGTATGTCCGGTTCCTCCAGACCAGGTGTGTTCCTGTTCACCGCCGCCTCCGGAGGCCTGCCGCCAACAGAACTCACCTTCGCCAAGATCGCCGAGCAGCAGGGCTACCAGACGGCCCTGATTGGTGAGCAGATGCTCCTGAAGGTCCTCAGGCCACCAGATGAAGGCCCCTCCTCCAGAGGGGAGGAGCCTACAGGAGGCTCCTCCCCTCTGGAAGTGATGCAGTGCTGGTTTCTCAAGAAGAAACAGAATTGTTCAAGTCTCTGCAGGTCCTTCTCTGTAGACCCTCGATTAGGGGCGTCGCCCATCGACCTGTACTGAGGACCCTCCTGTTAGCTCCTCCTCCAGAGGGGAGGAGCTAACAGGAGGCCCCTCCCCTCTGTAGGCTGCAGGTTCTTCTCTGTGACCCTCGATCAGGGGCGTCACCCATCGAGCTGTACTGAGGACCCACCTATAGGCTCCTCCTCCAGAGGGGAGGAGCTTACAGGAAGCTCCTCCCCTCTGGAGCTGGTGCAGGTTCTTCTCTGTGACCCTCGATCGGGGCGTGACCCATCGAACTGTACTGAGGACCCACCTATAGGCTCCTCCTCCAGAGGGGAGGAGTCCCCTGTTAGCTCCTCCCCCCTGTAGGCTGCAGGTTCTTCTCTGTGACCCTCGATCAGGGGCGTGACCCATCGAACTGTGAGAATGTGACCTGGCGTGGCTTGCGCTCATGGGGGTCCTGTGGGCGGGGCCTGTTGCAGACATGATCCTGTGGCTCCCCTGCAGGTAAATGGCACCTGGGCCTGAACTGCGGCAGCAGCGAGGACCACTGCCACCACCCCCACGCCCACGGCTTCTCCTTCTTCTTCGGCGTCCCCCTCACCAACCTGAGAGACTGCCAGCCGGGACACGGCACCGTGTTCCGGATCCACAGATACCTGCCGTACCGGACCTTTGTGGCGGTGCTGCTGTCCGCCGCCGCGCTGCACTACAGCGGCGCCTTGCCTCTGCGCAGAGGCCTGCTCCTGGGCCTGCTGGTTCTGGTCCTGGTGCTGGTGGTTCTGACCGGCGTGTTCGTGTGGAGCGTGCCGTACCTGAACTGCGTTCTGTTCAGGGACCGCAGCGTCGTGGAGCAGCCGTTCCGGTCGGAGAACCTGACCCAGAGCATGACCCGGGAGGCCGTGGCCTTCATGGAGAGGTGGGTCGGAGCGCTCCGAGCGCCGCGGGAACTTCCCGGAACCAAAACCTGTCGGTCGTGTTTCCGTGCAGGAACGCCGCGCGGCCGTTCCTGCTGTTCTTCTCCTTCCTCCAAGTCCACACTGCCATGTTTGCCTCGGCGCCGTTCAGAGGAACCAGCCGCCACGGGATCTACGGGGACGCTGTCCACGAGGTGGACTGGAGCGTGGGTGGGTCTACGACACTCGGTTCTGAAGCTTTTAGGACGTTCCTTCAGAACTCAGGGGGAGGAGCTTATCTGCTTGTGGGCTGTGAGGTTCTCCCACAGGTTTCCGGGTCCATGTGGGTTCTGTAACATCCTCTAGAGTCCAGTCAGGATCCTTTCAGGAGTCCTGCTGGATCGGAGCTCTGATCGGGCTCCCGGTCTTCTTCTCAGGTCAGATCATGCAGACCCTCGGCCGGCTGGGCCTTAGGGAGAACACTCTGGTCTACCTGAGCTCGGATCAGGGCGCTCACCTGGAGGAGCTGTCTGCAGCAGGTGAGGTCCACCGAGGCTCCAACGGCATCTACAAAGGTGGGCCAGGTTCTGGACAAACGGAAGACCATGTTGAAAAGGTTTCACTGCAAGCACAAACAGGAAGTTACACAAACACAGACAGGAAGTTACACAAACACAGACAGGAAGTTACACAAACACGGACAGGAAGTTACACAAACACGGACAGGAAGTTACACAAACACAGACAGGAAGTTACACAAACACAGACAGGAAGTTACACAAACACGGACAGGAAGTTACACAAACACAGACAGGAAGTTACACAAACACAGACAGGAAGTTACACAAACACGGACAGGAAGTTACACAAACACGGACAGGAAGTTACACAAACACAGACAGGAAGTTACACAAACACAGACAGGAAGTTACACAAACACGGACAGGAAGTTACACAAACACGGACAGGAAGTTACACAAACACAGACAGGAAGTTACACAAACACAGACAGGAAGTTACACAAACACAGACAGGAAGTTACACAAACACGGACAGGAAGTTACACAAACACGGACAGGAAGTTACACAAACACAGACAGGAAGTTACACAAACACAGACAGGAAGTTACACAAACACAGACAGGAAGTTACACAAACACAGACAGGAAGTTAAACAAGCACAGACAGGAAGTTACACAAACACAGACAGGAAGTTACACAAGCACAGACAGGAAGTTACACAAGCACAGACAGGAAGTTACACAATCACAGACAGGAAGTTACACAATCACAGACAGGAAGTTACACAAACACAGACAGGAAGTTACATAAACACAGACAGGAAGTTAAACAAGCACAGACAGGAAGTTACACAAACACAGACAGGAACAGGAAGTTACACAAACAGTTACACAAACGTTAAACAAACACAGACAGGATGTTACACAAACAGGAAGTTAAACAAACGTTAAACAAACAGCTCTTTCAGAGCAAAAGAACAGTTTTCTTGTCATTCCAAAGGCCCCGCCCCCTTTGGGGAGCAGTTTTAAATAGTTAGTTAATGCTGTAGAAGTGCGAATTCAATTCATTTTTATTTCTATAACCCAAAATCACAAAGAAATTCCCTCATTGAGCTTCATGAAGTTAATTCTACAGATGAAGAAAATTATTCCTAAAATATAAAGAATATCTAAAGACTAAACAGACTAAATAATCTGGTCATCTGCTCTTAGACCCTCCCTCTCTGTAAGGAAAAACTCCTAAAAAAAGAAGAAACCTTAGAGATTCCCACATGAGGGAGAGATCCTATCCCAGGACGATCAGGAGATACCAGAACTGGTAGAATGATCTTCTACAACTGAACTCGACTCTTGAAATGAGAAACTGATCGTCCATCCTGTTCTGCCGATCCGGTTCCAGTTTTCGTTCCGAGCTGGTTCCACCTCTGCGTTGGGTCTGTTCATCCAGATCTTCTCTCCCTTTGAGCAGCAGGGAAGTCCACCAGCTGGGAAGGAGGGATCCGGGTCCCTGGAATCCTGAGCTGGAGCGGGAGAATCCCAGCGGGAGCCGAGATCTCGGAGCCCGTCAGCAACATGGACCTGTTTCCTACAGTGGTGCGGCTGAGCGGAGCCGCAGTCCCTCAGGACAGGTGCGACCTGGAACCGTCCAGAACCTGAAGGAAGGTGGAGCAGCAGGTCTCTGAACCAGAACGTCTGTGTTTGACCTCTAGGGTCATCGACGGTCACGACCTGATGGACCTGCTGCAGGGGAGAGAGGGAGCGGTCCAGACACGAGTTTCTCTTCCACTATTGTAACTCCTACCTGAACGCCGTCAGATGGCACCCCCGAAACAGTGAGTCTCCATCGCCACGACCCAGCAGGGGTCACTTAAACTGATTGGGGTCACATAAACTGGTTAGGGTCACATAAACCGGTTGGGGTCACATGAACCGTTTGGGTCACATGAACCGGTTAGGGTCACATGAACCAATTGGCGTTGCATGAACCGGTTGGGGTCACATGAAATAATTGGGGTCACATGAACCGATTGGGGTCACATGAACCGGTTAGGGTCACATGAACCGATTGGGTTCTCATGAACCGTTTGGGGTCACATGAATCTGTTGGGGTCACATAAACCAGTTAGGATCACATAAACCGTTTGGGGTCACATGAACCAGTTGTGGGTCACATGAATCTGTTGAGGTCACATAAACCGGTTAGGGTCACATGAACTGGTTGGGGTCACATGAATCGATTGGGGTCACATAAACCGATTGGGGTCGCATGAACCAGTTAGGGTCACATGAACCGGTTGGGTTCACGTGAACCGTTTGGGGTCACATGAATCTGTTGGGGTCACATAAACCAGTTAGGATCACATAAACCGGTTGGGGTCACATGAACCAGTTGTGGGTCACATGAATCTGTTGAGGTCACATAAACCGGTTAGGGTCACATGAACTGGTTGGGGTCACATGAATCGATTGGGGTCACATAAACCAATTGGGGTCACATGAACCGGTTGGGGTCACATGAATCTGTTGAGGTCACATAAACTGGTTAGGGTCACATGAACCGGTTGTGGGTCACATAAACCGGTTGAGGTCACATAAACTGGTTAGGGTCACATGAACCGGTTGTGGGTCACATGAACCAGTTAGGGTCACATGAACTGGTTGGGGTCACTTGAACCAGTTAGGGTCACATGAACTGGTTGTGGGTCACATAAACCGGTTGGGCTCACATAAACCGGTTAGGGTCACATGAACCGGTTGGGGTCACGTAACCAGGATGGGTTCTTGACAGAAACATCTGCTGATGTTGTCCCTGCAGGCAGCTCCGTGTGGAAAGCCTTCTTCTTCACCCCAAACTTTTACCCAGAAGGCCAAGCGGCATGCTTCCACACCCACGTCTGTTTCTGCACCCCCGACTACGTCACCCACCACGACCCCCCGCTGCTCTTCGACCTCTCCAGGGACCCGTCGGAGAGCCGGCCGTTGACGGCGGACACGGAGCCGGCCTTCTGGTCCGTGGTGGCGGCGATGAAGGGGGCGGCAGAGTCCCACCGGACCTCGGTCCAGCCCGTGGAGAGCCAGTTCTCTGCAGAGAAGCTGATGTGGAAGCCGTGGCTGCAGCCCTGCTGCTCCTCCTTCAGGCAGCTCTGCCAGTGCCAGCAGGAACCAGAACCGGTTCCATCGGCGCCCCACGCCAGACTCTGAGAACAGGTCCATGAGAGGAGAGGGGTTCCTCTTGGATCTGTCCTGGGACCACGCTCTTTGAACAGAGTTGATTGGTTTGTTTCTTTGCAGATGACACAAACTTTATATCTCTCATTACTCTGGTACTCTGCAGGAGATCAAAGCCTCAGGCTCCACCCCTTTTTACAGCCTGGTATTAAAAACTTTTGATTGTCCAATCATGATTTTCTCTTAAACATTTCTGATTTGATGAGACCTGTAATTTGTGCATTATTAGGGGTGTGGTTTTAGAGTGGGCGGAGTCATAAAAAACTCATCTGCACCTGCCTTTTGGAGCATTGTTGAGATGGGTGGAGCAACCTCCAGCCAATGGCTGACTTACACAGTGTGTGTGGTTTCAGACCTGTTGAAGAACTGGAACCAGCAGACCGGGTCCGGACTGAAGCGGGTTGAGGTCAGTCAGAACGGATCGGGTCCATTTCTGGACAAGTCAAGCTTTTGATGTTTGGATTCTGAATAAATCTTTAAATATCTGCGACCTGTGCATCAAGCTTCTCATTAAAATGTGTATCTGGAGGTCCTCGTGGAGCCGGAGCGGGGTCCTCCTCCACCCCCTCCAGGGGGGCAAACCTTTCCACTCATGGGTCACAAAGCCTTCTAAAATCATCCACACATATATATATATATCAATATATCCATAAAGTTTCATTCATTCATAATCCTTTTATCAAAATGAAATAAATATTTCTCTTTGATCTTCACAGAAACAAGTCAGGAACATTTCATCAACATCCTGTCCTCCTGTCCTTCTTATGAGAAATGAACTTTTTCTTGATCTTTTTCTCTTCTTATTTTTTTATTTTTGTCTTTATTTTCCAGATCCTTTTGACCTTTTTTGTCGATCTTTCTGGCGTTTTGACGCCAAAGTCGTCGATTAAACTGATTCTCACCTCAACAGGTTTTGTGTCGAGTATTTGTATTGTTCCATTTCACACAAACATTCATTTAAAAAATGCATGAATCTGACATATTTGTATTAAAATGTGTTACATAATGTCAGCATTTTGAACCCTGACCCCCACCCGTTCACTCATGTGGGACACACCCACAGTTGGAATGACCCCCCCCGTGTGCAGCCACAGGGGGCGCTAATGCACCGGTGAAACCAGCAAGTTTTTCTTTATTTTAATATAGTTTTTAAATTAAACTGTTGCACCCATCAGAGAAACTGACGTACGCAGACGTAGACGTACGCAGACGTAGACGTACGCAGACGCAGACGTACGCAGACGCAGACGTACGCAGACGCAGACGTACGCAGACGTAGACGTACGCAGACGTACGCAGACGTAGACGTACGCAGACGTACGCAGACGTAGACGTACGCAGACGTAGACGTACGCAGACGTAGACAGACGCAGACGTATGCAGACGTAGACGTACGCAGACGTAGACAGACGCAGACGTATGCAGACGTAGACGTATGCAGACGTAGACGTACGCAGACGTAGACGTATGCAGACGTAGACGTACGCAGACGTAGACAGACGCAGACGTATGCAGACGTACGCAGACGTAGACAGACGCAGACGTATGCAGACGTAGACGTACGCAGACGTAGACGTACGCAGACGTAGACACACGCAGACGTAGACAGACGTAGACGTACGCAGACGTAGACGTATGCAGACGTAGGCGTACGCAGACGTAGACATACGCAGACGTAGACGTACGCAGACGTAGACGTACGCAGACGTAGACGTACGCAGACGTAGACATACGCAGACGTAGACGTACGCAGACGTACGCAGACGTAGACGTACGCAGACGTAGACATACGCAGACGTAGACAGACGTAGACGTACGCAGACGTAGACATACGCAGACGTAGACGTACGCAGACGTAGACGTACGCAGACGTAGACGTATGCAGACGTAGGCGTACGCAGACGTAGACATACGCAGACGTAGACAGACGTAGACGTACGCAGACGTAGACGTATGCAGACGTAGGCGTACGCAGACGTACGCAGACGTATGCAGACGTAGACGTACGCAGACGTAGACGTACGCAGACGTAGACGTACGCAGACGTACGCAGACGTAGACGTACGCAGACGTAGACGTACGCAGACGTACGCAGACGTAGACGTACGCAGATGTAGACGTACGCAGACGCAGACGTACGCAGACGCAGACGTACGCAGACGTAGACGTACGCAGACGTATCCAGACGTAGACGTACGCAGACGTAGACGTACGCAGACGTAGACGTACGCAGACGCACGCAGACGTACGCAGATGCAGACGTACGCAGACGTAGACGTACGCAGACGTATGCAGACGTAGACGTACGTAGATGTAGACGTACGCAGACGTAGACGTACGCAGACGTAGACGTACGCAGACGTAGACGTACGCAGACGTACGTAGACGTACGCAGACGTAGACGTACGCAGACGTAGACGTACGCAGACGCAGACGTACGCAGACGCAGACGTACGCAGACGCAGACGTACGCAGACGTAGACGTACGCAGACGTAGACGTACGCAGACGTAGACGTACGCAGACGTAGACGTACGCAGACGTAGACGTACGCAGACGTAGACGGTCTCTGGCGTGTCAGGTCTTTGTTTCACAGAGCAGACATTAAACACGTGCAGGAGCAGAACACACGTCTGATATAGATTGAAGTACAGCATCATCCACACAGAACAAACTGTACAAGCATTTATTCAGAACCAGACAGAACCAGCACATGTAACAGACAGAGGAAACTGCTGACTCGAGGGTTCTGCAGACGGGCAGCATCAGTGCAGGAGATGAAGTTCTGTCTGTGGTTCTGGAGCTGCTGAGTCAGAATGAAGACAATCGTAAAAACAGTCCAGAGAGGTTCTGTCTGTGGTTCTGGAGCTGCTGGAGTCAGAACAGTCCAGAGAGTCATCAGATGACTTCACAGGTTAGATTCTGTGCTTGTAGGAAACATGCTGCAGGTTCAGATCTATGCTTTACTTCTATGTTTGAAACTGAAAAAGAAGAGTTCTGGTTCCGGTCCAGAGAAAGGCACAGGCGTGAGTCGGCTGAATTCAACACAAAAACGGATAAAAAACAAAACCTTCAAAGACTACAAGTCCGTCCCCATCTGATGACATCACAGGAAAAGGCGGGTCTTTCAGCAGGAAGAGGCTCCTTCACGGAGGGGTTCAGTCTTTGAGGAACGGGAGATCGGATCAGAACCGAACAACTCGCAGAACCTGAGAGTCTCTTTGTGTAACAGACGGGGAGGCGGGGTCAGACGGGTGAGGGGCGGAGCCTATGCCTAGTTGGACTGGAGCAGGTTACTGAGAACTGCAGACGAGAAAAACAGTTTCAATCAATCAATCAATCAAATCAAATCAAATCATTCTTCTGTTGGTTCAGAACAAAGTTCTACAAAAGGTTCTGAGTGAACTTTTTCAACTTCTCTCTGATCTTTCTTTAATCCATCAGGATCTCTGAGATCCGTTTCCTCATTCTTCATTCCCACCGATCATCAGAACCTCTCCAGAACTCTCGGGCCCACCTACCTTGAGGCTCCGCCTGCGTCCCTGCGTGACCCTTGCCGCTCTCCGGGTCGGTACCTGTGGAGGCAGAGCGTCACTGGGCTGCGGTGGCAGAACCTGCAGACGGAGCGGCACCAGAACCCACCTCCCTGCAGCTTGAAGCACAGCTTCTTCTTCTGGTAGGCGAAGTAGCTGGACGCCGCCCCCGCCAGAGCCACGCCGATGGCGCTGACGATCCCGCGATCTGTCCGGAACCGGCCTCTGCAGCAGAACCCAGCACGGGTCAGAGAGAACGTCCAGCAGAACCTGATGCTCCTACAGGCTCCGCCCTCGTCCTCCAGGACGTCAGATCGGATCAGATCAGATCAGGATTCTGGGTTCTCTTCTACAGTCGGTTTGATGGCACGGCGGTGTAGTGGTCAGCCCTGGTTCAAGTCCCAGCTGGGTTCTCTCTGGAGTTCCTCCTGCGGTCCAGAACCTCCAGGTTCTATGGAGACCGCAGAACTCCACCCCTCAGGTGCTGGGATAGGCTCCAGCATCCCCATGACCCCAGCAGGATCATGGATGCATGTATGATCAGATGCACATGTATGTGTGGTTGGTTCCCTGTGATGCTCTCAGCAGCCTCCAGGTGGCGCCTTTGTCTCTCAGACGACCTCACCATCCTGACCACACAGTGAAACTCAGAGAATGTGGGCGGGGCTTCCAAACCCCCTCTGAACGGTTGTGAGGAATGCTCCCAGAATGCCGCGGGGCCGAGAGGCCGACGCCCACATTCTTCAGAGACGCAGGAACGCCGACTGTTTTATGGAGAAAGAAGCAGGCTCTGGGTTCAGAACCTGGACAGAACCAGAACCAGACGGAGTACGGAGCTTTTATTGAGGTTCTTTGATGCACCAACAACACACGGGTGGGCCACGCCCTAAACAGCTGATCCCACAGCCTCTACAGCCCCGCCTCCACGAAACAAAAGAAACCAGAGGAACCGCCCAGTCGGACCAGAACCACCGACCATAGAAAAACCGTGAGCTTTTGTAACAGTTCAGAAGAAAAGAAAGCTGAACTCATCCATCCCAGAATTCCCAGAAACATTCCTGAAAAAGTCTGTGTGAAAGTTCAGTCTGAGACCAGAACCTGGAGGAGGTCCGGTCTGAGACCAGAACCTGGAGGAGGTCCGGTCTCAGACCAGAACCTGGAGGAGGTCCGGTCTCAGACCAGAACCTGGAGGAGGTCCAGTCTGAGACCAGAACCTGGAGGAGGTCCGGTCTCAGACCAGAACCTGGAGGAGGTCCGGTCTGAGACCAGATTCTGGAGAAGGTCCGGTCTGAGACCAGAACCTGGAGGAGGTCCGGTCTGAGACCAGATTCTGGAGAAGGTCCGGTCTGAGACCAGAACCTGGAGGAGGTCCGGTCTCAGACCAGGTTCTGGAGGAGGTCTGGTCTCAGACCAGAACCTGGAGGAGGTCCGGTCTCAGACCAGGTTCTGGAGGAGGTCCGGTCTCAGACCAGATTCTGGAGGAGGTCCGGTCTCAGACCAGATTCTGCAGAAGGTCCGGTCTCAGACCAGAACCTGGAGGAGGTCCGGTCTCAGACCAGATTCTGCAGAAGGTCCGGTCTCAGACCAGAACCTGGAGGAGGTCCGGTCTCAGACCAGAACCTGGAGGAGGTCCGGTCTCAGACCAGATTCTGCAGAAGGTCCGGTCTCAGACCAGGTTCTGGAGGAGGTCCGGTCTCAGACCAGGTTCTGCAGAAGGTCCGGTCTCAGACCAGGTTCTGGAGGAGGTCCGGTCTCAGACCAGGTTCTGCAGAAGGTCCCGTCTCAGACCAGGTTCTGGAGAAGGTCCGGTCTTAGACCAGGTTCTGGAGGAGGTCCAGTCTCAGACCAGGTTCTGGAGGAGGTCCGGTCTCAGACCAGAACCTGGAGGAGGTCCGGTCTCAGACCAGGTTCTGGAGGAGGTCCGCGCCCCTCTCTAGCAGAGGCTGCAGGACCTGCTTGACATCATACATCCAGACCAGAACCTCCTCGGGTAACAGAGCATAAAGAGTCTTCAGGAGCTGGGCCAGCCGAGGGTCTGGATCTGCAACGACACAATCGGAGCAGAACTTTAGAGTCCGGCAGACACGGGACCGGGTCCGAGGGACCCTCCGGCCCGGATATTCCCCAGGAGCTCCAGGACCAGAGACGGAACCAGAAACCGACCCAGAGGAAAGAGTCCGAGACTGAAACGGACTGCAGTTCACAGCACCACCACTAGAGGTCCGGTCCGGTCCTTCTGGTGGATCTCAGACTTCTTCTTTGGTACCAGAGGAGACTGGCAGCGGTCTCGGTGGAGTCGGATTACAACCGCTCTGGAACAGCTGAGTGGGCGTGTCCTAACAGCTCTCAGAACGGAAGGTTTGAAAAGCTGAGTGTGAGTCACATGACCTCAGTAAACACGCCAAAACCAGCACGTTTCTATCCTGTTGTCATGGCAACTGAAGTAGACGCTTGTCATAGCGACTGACTGGTGTCATGGTAACCAAAGTGACCGTTTGTTACGACGACTAAAGCGACCGGTCATCACGGCAGCTTAAGCGATTGGTTACCATGGTAACCCAAACACGTATCTAACAGCTGGTGTGGATGCTGGACATCCTTCCTCCTGGTTACCATGGTAACCCAACACGTATCTAACAGCTGGTGTGGATGCTGGACGTCCTTCCTCCTGGTTACCATGGTAACCCAAACACATATCTAACAGCTGGTGTGGATGCTGGACATCCTTCCTCCTGGTTACCATGGTAACTCCACCAAACCAAACAATCAAAGGACATGGAGGTCTGCAGTCTCTGACTGGAGACCCAGGTCCGACCTGAACCAGGACCAACAACCAGGACTCTGACCCGCCCTTCTCTACCTTGGAGCCCTCTGCTCTGCTGAACACACCTGAGCTGCTGGGTTCAAGACTCACCTTGAGGAGGATCAGCCCACCTGGAGGAGGAGGAGTCACAGGGTTAGAAAAGTCTCCAGTAGATGTAACAGAAGGATCATCTGGACCTCAGAGTGAAGGATCTGTATACCTGCAGAATCGTAGTTTGGGTCTGCAGCTCGGCCTGGAGGGAGAACAACAGCAGTTAGAGAACTTTCTACTAGAACAGCAACACAGAGCTGAAGAGCTGCCGTCACACCCGGGACGCCTTAAACCCGTTTGACGTGCTAAACATGTTTGATGTGCTAAATATGTTTGATGTGCTAAACATGTTTGATGTGCTAAACATGTTTGATGTGCTAAACATGTTTGATGTGCTAAACATGTTTGATGTGCTAAACATGTTTGATTGTGCTAAACATGTTTGATGTGCTAAACATGTTTGATGTGCTAAACATGTTTGATGTGCTAAACATGTTTGATGTGCTAAACATGTTTGATGTGCTAAACATGTTTGATGTGCTAAACATGTTTGATGCGCTAAACATGTTTGATGCGCTAAACATGTTTGATGCGCTAAACATGTTTGATGCGCTAAACATGTTTGATGTGCTAAACATGTTTGATGTGCTAAACATGTTTGATGTGCTAAATATGTTTGATGTGCTAAACATGTTTGACGTGCTAAACATGTTTGATGTGCTAAACATGTTTGATGCGCTAAACATGTTTGATGCGCTAAACATGTTTGATGCGCTAAACATGTTTGATGCGCTAAACATGTTGATGTGCTAAACATGTTTGATGTGCTAAACATGTTTGATGTGCTAAACATGTTTGACGTGCTAAACATGTTTGACGTGCTAAACATGTTTGATGTGCTAAACATGTTTGATGTGCTAAATGCTTCTGACGGTCGAGAGGGCGCTTTGAAGCACCTGGTGTTCACACTGGACGAGCACGGACATTAGTTTGAATCAGATTACATTAGTTTAGATCAGATTACATTAGTTTGAAGATCAGATTACATTAGTTTGGAGATCAGATTACATTAGTTTGAAGATCAGATTACATTAGTTTGGAGATCAGATTACATTAGTTTGAAGATCAGATTATATTAGTTTGAAGATCAGATTATATTAGTTTGGAGATCAGATTACATTAGTTTGAAGATCAGATTACAATAGTTTGGAGATCAGAATACATTAGTTTAGATCAGATTACATTAGTTTGGAGATCAGATTACATTAGTTTGGAGATCAGATTACATTAGTTTGAAGATCAGATTATATTAGTTTGAAGATCAGATTATATTAGTTTGGAGATCAGATTACATTAGTTTGAAGATCAGATTACATTAGTTTAGATCAGATTACATTAGTTTGAAGATCAGATTATATTAGTTTGAAGATCAGATTATATTAGTTTGGAGATCAGATTACATTAGTTTGAAGATCAGATTATATTAGTTTGGAGATCAGATTACATTAGTTTGAAGATCAGATTACAATAGTTTGGAGATCAGATTACATTAGTTTAGATCAGATTACATTAGTTTGGAGATCAGATTACATTAGTTTGGAGATCAGATTACATTAGTTTGGAGATCAGATTACATTAGTTTGGAGATCAGATTACATCAATGTAGATCAGATTATATTAGTTTAGATCAGATTACGTTAGTTTAGATCAGATTACATTAGTTTGAAGATCAGATTATATTAGTTTGAAGATCAGATTATATTAGTTTGGAGATCAGATTACATTAGTTTGAAGATCAGATTATATTAGTTTGGAGATCAGATTACATTAGTTTGAAGATCAGATTACAATAGTTTGGAGATCAGATTACATTAGTTTAGATCAGATTACATTAGTTTGAAGATCAGATTATATTAGTTTGAAGATCAGATTATATTAGTTTGGAGAGATCAGATTACATTAGTTTGAAGATCAGATTATATTAGTTTGGAGATCAGATTACATTAGTTTGAAGATCAGATTACAATAGTTTGGAGATCAGATTACATTAGTTTAGATCAGATTACATTAGTTTGGAGATCAGATTACATTAGTTTGGAGATCAGATTACATTAGTTTGGAGATCAGATTACATTAGTTTGGAGATCAGATTACATCAATGTAGATCAGATTATATTAGTTTAGATCAGATTACGTTAGTTTAGATCAGATACATTAGTTTAGATCAGATTACATAAATTTAGAAGAGATTACATCAATTTAGATCACGTTGCATCAATTTAGATCAGATTACATTAGTTTGGATCAGATTACATTAGTTTGAAGATCAGATTACATTAGTTAAGAAGAGATTACATTAGTTTAGATCATATTACATTAGTTTAGATCAGATTACATTAGTTTGGAGATCAGATTACATTAGTTTGGAGATCAGATTACATTAGTTTGGGAGATCAGATTACATTAGTTTGAAGATCAGATTATATTAGTTTTAGATCAGATTACATCAATGTAGATCAGATTATATTAGTTTAGATCAGATTACGTTAGTTTAGATCAGATTACATCAATTTAGATCAGATTATATTAGTTTAGATCAGATTACGTTAGTTTAGATCAGATTACATTAGTTTAGATCAGATTACATACATTTAGAAGAGATTACATCAATTTAGATCACGTTGCATCAATTTAGATCAGATTACATTAGTTTGGATCAGATTACATTAGTTTGAAGATCAGATTACATTAGTTAAGAAGAGATTACATTAGTTTAGATCATATTACATTAGTTTAGATCAGATTACATTAGTTTGGAGATCAGATTACATTAGTTTGGAGATCAGATTACATTAGTTTGGAGATCAGATTACATTAGTTTGAAGATCAGATTATATTAGTTTAGATCAGATTACATCAATGTAGATCAGATTATATTAGTTTAGATCAGATTACGTTAGTTTAGATCAGATTACATCAATTTAGATCAGATTATATTAGTTTAGATCAGATTACATCAATTTAAATCAGATTACATTAGTTTAGATCAGATTACATTAGTTTGAAGATCAGATTATATTAGTTTGGAGATCAGATTACATTAGTTTGGAGATCAGATTACATTAGTTTAGATCAGATTACATTAGTTTAGATCAGATTATATTAGTTTAGATCAGATTACATAAATTTAGATCAGATTACATCAGTTTGGTAAGTCGATCACATTCGATCACGGTAGATCAAATTATGGTTGATGAACTCAGATCAGATTAGACAGTCTGATCAGATCAGATTGGAACAAAGCATCACATATCCTTCTTTTTTTTGGGAGAGTGTAAAGTTGATGGAACAGAACTCGATTCGGGTTACGGCCCGCTCCAGGTTGGTCCGGTGAAGATGACCACATGTGACGGCGGTCTCTGACCGGTCCTGTCATGGAGACCCTCAGAGCATGCCTCACCTCCAGAACCGGTCTTGTCGGGCTTGTAGCCGTCGTCCAGCGTGTTCAACAGGTCGTCGTCGTTGAACGACCCTGAAACCAACAAGAAGTCTGAAGGTCAGAGTGAAGGTCAGACTGAAGGTCAAGAGTGAAGGTCAGACTGAAGGTCAGAGTCAAGGTCAGACTGAAGGTCAGACTGAAGGTCAGAGTGAAGGTCAGGCTGAAGGTCAGACTGAAGGTCAGACTGAAGGTCAGAATGAAGGTCAGAATGAAGGTCAGACTGAAGGTCAGAGTCAAGGTCAGAGTGAAGGTCAGACTGAAGGTCAGACTGAAGGTCAGAGTGAAGGTCAGACTGAAGGTCAGACTGAAGGTCAGACTGAAGGGTCAGACTGAAGGTCAGAATCAAGGTCAGAGTGAAGGTCAGACTGAAGGTCGAACTGAAGGTCAGAATGAAGGTCAGACTGAAGGTCAGGCTGAAGGTCAGGCTGAAGGTCAGAGTCAAGGTCAGAATGAAGGTCAGAATGAAGGTCAAGAGTGAAGGTCAGAATGAAGGTCAGACTGAAGATCAGACTGAAGGTCAGGCTGAAGGTCAGACTGAAGGTCAGAGTGAAGGTCAGACTGAAGGTCAGAGTGAAGGTCAGACTGAAGGTCAGAATGAAGGTCAGAATGAAGGTCAAGAGTGAAGGTCAGGCTGAAGGTCAGAGTGAAGGTCAGAATGAAGGTCAGAGTAAAGGTCAGAGTGAAGGTCAGACTGAAGGTCAGACTGAAGGTCGAACTGAAGGTCAGAGTGAAGGTCAGACTGAAGGTCAGACTGAAGGTCAGACTGAAGGTCAGAGTGAAGGTCAGAGTCAAGGTCAGACTGAAGGTCAAGAGTGGAATCAGGTCAACATGACAGGACAGAGGGTCCTCAGCTCACCTCCTCCTCCTCCTCCTCCTCCTCCGCTGGGGACGCTTGGCTTCTTGGTGGTTTTTGGATCTGCAGAAACAAAACCATGAAGCTCCGAAGCTTCATTCAGATTCAAAGAGAAGCAGGTTTACCTGGTAGGAGGGCGTCAGCCAGATTGAAGCCATCTGTGGATTAAAGCAGACATGAGTCCATGTCATCCATCCCAGATCCGTGTTTTCAACCGTTTTTGAGCCCAGGTTTTCAGGACCGGTAGAAGACCAGGATCCTGGAGAGTCCAGGACCAGTAGAAGACCAGGATCCTGGAGAGTCCAGAACTGGTAGAAGACCAGGATCCTGGAGAGTCCAGGACCGGTAGAAGACCAGGATCCTGGAGAGTCCAGAACTGGTAGAAGACCAAGATCCTGGAGAGTCCAGGACCGGTAGAAGACCAGGATCCTGGAGAGTCCAGGACCGGTAGAAGACCAGGATCCTGGAGAGTCCAGAACTGGTAGAAGACCAAGATCCTGGAGAGTCCAGGACCGGTAGAAGACCAGGATCCTGGAGAGTCCAGGACCGGTAGAAGACCAGATCCTGAGAGTCCAGGACCGGTAGAAGACCAGGATCCTGGAGAGTCCAGAACTGGTAGAAGACCAGGATCCTGGAGAGTCCAGGACCGGTAGAAGACCAGGATCCTGGAGAGTCCAGGACCGATAGAAGACCAGGATCCTGGAGAGTCCAGAACTGGTAGAAGACCAGAATCCTGGAGAGTCCAGGACCGGTAGAAGACCAGAATCCTGGAGGTTCCAGGACCGGTAGAAGACCAGGATCCTGGAGAGTCCAGAACTGGTAGAAGACCAGGATCCTGGAGAGTCCAGGACCGGTAGAAGACCAGGATCCTGGAGAGTCCAGGACCGGCTGCAGACCAGAATCCTGGAACCTCCAGGACTTGAACGTCTCAGAACAGTGAACTGGACCCCATCACCCTGTCTGGACCATCAGAACAAGAACCAGAGATTTCTATACTTAGACCGGTTTCTGACTGTCAGTCATGGACTTCCTGGACAAACAGGAAAGTATCTTATAGTTCTGCTTTTGCAGCTTCTGTGTGAAGTTATTTATAGGGTGGCAGCACAAGCACTTCCTGTCAGCGGTTTTGGTTCTGCGGCTGGTTCTGTATTCTGGACCCGGTTCCTTCTGCACCTATAGAATATAGCTGTGAACCTGCACGGGTCCTTACCGTCAGAGCCGGTTTTCTCCGGGGCTTTGGACGGAACCTTGGGTTGGGAGTGGGCGTCGG
The DNA here is from genome assembly GCA_003999625.1 of Oryzias javanicus. Taxonomy (NCBI): domain Eukaryota; kingdom Metazoa; phylum Chordata; class Actinopteri; order Beloniformes; family Adrianichthyidae; genus Oryzias; species Oryzias javanicus. Next base: position 619,378 of record ML136649.1, read on the forward strand.
CTCTGAAAGAAAGAAACATGAATCACCTCCTCCTGTAGCTCCTCCCACATGACCATGAAAGACAGAGGGACCACCCACCGTCGAGGGCGTCGGCCAGGTCAAAACCTGCAGGAAGAGAACAGGTTTCAGTTGCAGAACAGAGGGCATTGCCATGGCAACACAGGAAGGGCGGGGCTTCTTCAGCTGAAGCTCAGACAACCACAGAACCGGTTTAGTGAGAGCGCCGGCGTGTTCATCAGGAAGTCAGAAGTCATTGGAATCTCTGATCCGACAAGGAAGGATTGAAGTTCCAGAACCTTCAAGGTCCGTTCTAGAACGTGAAGGTTCCAGAAAGAGCCGCAGAGAGATCAAGAAAAGACTTATTTTAACAGATGACCTTTGACCCTACCAGAGCTCTCAAACTCAATCCTACAGGAGGCTAAAATCTAAGACACGCTGAAGATGAATAAAGATGCTAATGATGATAGCTGAAGATGAATAAAGATGCTAGTGATGATAGCTGAAGATGAATAAAGATGCTAACGATGATAGCTGAAGATGAAAAAGATGCTAATGATGATAGCTGAAGATGAATAAAGATGCTAGTGATGATAGCTGAAGATGAATAAAGATGCTAAGATGATAAAGCTGAAGATGAATAAAGATGCTAATGATGATAGCTGAAGATGAATAAAGATTTTGGATCTAAGAAGATTGAATAATGATGCGATGAGCTGAAGATGAATAAAGATGCTAATGATGATAGCTGAAGATGAATAAAGATGCTAATGATGATAGCTGAAGATGAATAAAGATGCTAATGATGATAGCTGAAGATGAATAAAGATGCTAATGATGATAGCTGAAGATGAATAAAGATGCTAATGATGATAGCTGAAGATGAATAAAGATGCTAATGATGATAGCTGAAGATGAATAAAGATGCTAATGATGATAGCTGAAGATGAATAAAGATGCTAATGATGATAGCTGAAGATGAATAAAGATGCTAATGATGATGAGCTGAAGATGAAAATAGGATGCTAATGATGATAGCTGAAGATGATAAAGATGCTAATGATGATAGCTGAAGATGAATAAAGATGCTAATGATATTGAATAGCTGAAGATGAAATGAAAGATGCTAATGATGATAGCTGAAGATGAATAAAGATGCTAATGATGATAGCTGAAGATGAATAAAGATGCTAATGATGATAGCTGAAGATGAATAAGATGCTAGTGATGATAGCTGAAGATGAATAAAGATGCTAATGATGATAGCTGAAGATGAATAAAGATGCTAATGATGATAGCTGAAGATGAATAAAGATGCTAATGATGATAGCTGAAGATGAATAAAGATGCTAATGAATGATAGCTGAAGATGAATAAAGATGCTAGTGATGATAGCTGAAGATGAATACAGATGCTAATGATGATAGCTGAAGATTGATTAAATATGCCTAGTTGATGATAGCTGAAGATGAATAAAGATGCTAACGAATGATAGCTGAAGATGAATAAAGATGCTAATGATGATAGCTGAAGATGAATATAAAATGCTAATGATGATAGCTGAAGATGAATAAAGATGCTAGTGATGATAGCTGAAGATGAATAAAGATGCTAATGATGATAGCTGAAGATGAATAAAGATGCTAGTGATGATAGCTGAAGATGAATACAGATGCTATGATGATAGCTGAAGATGAATAAAGATGCTAGTGATGATAGCTGAAGATGAAATAAAGATGCTAATGATGATAGCTGAAGATGAATAAAGATGCTTAATGATGATAGCTGAAGATGAATAAAAGATGCAATGATGATAAGCTGAGATTGAATAAAGATGCTAATGATGATAGCTGAAGAAATGAATAAAGATGCTAGTGGATGATAGCTGAAGATGAAACAGATGCTAATGATGATTAAAGCTGAAGATGAATAAAGATGCTAATGATGATAGCTGAAGATGAATAAAGATGCTAATGATGATAGCTGAAGATGAATAAAGATGCTAATGATGAAAGCTGAAGATGAATAAAGATGCGTAGTGATGAATAGCTGGAAGATGGAATGAAAAGATGCCGTAAGTGATGATTAGCTGAATAGATGAATAAAGATGCTAGTGATGATAGCTGAAGATGAAATAACTAGATGCTAATTGAATGATAGCTGAAGATGAAATGAATAAGATGCTATGATGATAGCTGAAAGATGAATAAAGAATGCTAATGATTGATAGCTGAAAATAGAAAAGAATTGCTAATGATGATAGCTGAAGATGAATAAAGATGCTAATGATGATAGCTGAAGATGAATAAAGATGCTAAGATGAAAGCTGAATGATTGCTATGATTAATATAGATGCTAGTGATGATAGCTGATATGATGAATAAGATGCTAGTGATGATAGCTTGAAAGATGAATAAGATGCTAATGATGAATAGCTGTAAAGATGAATACAAGATGCTAATGATGATAGCTGAAGATGAATAAATGATGATGATGCTAATGAGAATGCTGAAGATGAATATAGATGAATCCTAGTGTAATATAGCTGAAGATGAATCGAAGATAATGATGATGCTAAGATGAGAATGAAGCTGAAGATGAATACAGATGCAAGATGATTAGCTGAAGAATGAATAAAAGATGCTAGTGGAATGATAGCTGAAGATGAATAATAGAATGCTAATGATGATAGCTGAAGATGAATAAAGAAATGATAGCTGAAGATGATAAAGATGCTATGGATAGCTGAAGATGAATAAAGATGCTAATTGAAATGATAGCTGAAGATGAATAAAGATGCTAGTGATGATAGCTGAAGATGAATTAAGATGGATGAATAAGATATAAGCTGAAGATGAATAATAGATGCTAATGATGAAATAGCTTGAAAGATGAATAAAGATGCTAAATGATGATAGCTGAAGATGAAAAAAATGAATTGATAAGAATGATAGATGAATGATAGAATTAATAGATGCTAATGATGATAGCTGAAGATGAATAAAGATGCTAGTGATGATAGCTTTGAAGATGTAA